>RPFO01000248.1:7500-87500 GCA_009746045.1 Mesostigma viride
CTCACCGATGAAGCCGGATGTAGGTAATCCAAGGACGCCAAATATGTCTTCAAAATCTCGCAAAATTACAAGCTCGGTCGGCGGGAATGCCATTGTCTCCTGCCTAAGCACCTGTCTAGTGATTTCTTCGGGGATAGTGGCGGCATCGTTGGTCATGATAATGCGGGCAAGATCGACCGTCAACCCCTGGGACGAGTTCGACCTGGAAGAGCCACCGGCGTTCCATCCGACACCCGGCAGATCGTTGGAGCAGGAAGCTGCACGTTTCCAGGAGGACCATACAATCCCATACAGTTCGGGCAGTGGTTGGGACGACGCGGATACGCGTTACGAGATCCCCGTTGCGGACATGTCGCGCCGCGACGCGCAGGTCGCGGTTCTCTCCTTCCTGCAGGGCCGTGGCCGGGTGTCACGGTCGGTCACGCCCACGCGCGCGTACGAATTCTGGAACGGCGATCCAGGCGACATGAAGTGTGACAGCTCCCACGACGAGGAACCGGAGCCCAGCCGCCCGTCCAGGCTCGGCCACGTGTTCGGCAACACGGCCAGCACCGGCTACAACCACATGGCCATGGTCTCTCCCATGCCGCGTGGCAGCCTGTGGAACTGGATCGTCGTCTGGCAGGCGGCGCCGCTGTACGAGGGCACGTCGGAGCAGCACTTTCTGGCCTCTTTCAGTGACGACGCGCGCGGCTGGAGCCCTCCCATCGTGCTCCCCATCGGGCTCAGCCATGGCAAGCGCGCCATCTGGGCCCCTGTGCTGCACCTGGAGGGCGTCGAGTCTGCGTTCAAGTCCCGCGGCCGCCGGCGTGCCGCCCCGGTGGAAAAGAGCCATCGCCATAAGGAGGGCGATGAGGACGATGACGATGATGACAGCAGCGACAGCGATGGGCCGGAGGGCGCTGACATCGGCGGGGGCTGGGGCGATCCTGATGATTTCCCTGATGACTCATCGGAGGACGGTTCCTCCGACCAAGATGGCACGGGACAGCCCAACGGGCATGGGAACCAGCAGCGCCTGTGGTTGTTTTTCGCGGAGAGCACCAGCTGTCTTCGGGTGCCGTCCCCCCTGGTGCCCCCCCGCGGTGGTCCCCTGGGGGCGACATCCGCTACGTGACGAGCTTTGATGGCGTCACGTGGGGGGCGCCCACGACTATTTATAGACAGGACACCGACGGCATGCCCAAAGTGATCGCCAACCAGCTGGCGGTGCTCACGGGGGTGGCGGCGGCCAGGGCAGCGCGCGTGTGGGCGCAGGGGGAGGGGGCAGAGGCTGGCAGGCGCCACCAAGCAGCAAAGGGTGATGGTCGTAGGCGCTTGAGGTCGTACGATGGTTTGTCCTCGTTGCAATCGCAGGAAGGGGAGGAGGGGGAGGAGGGGGAGGATGGGAGGAGGGGGAGGAGGGGAAGGAGGAGGAGGAGGAGCAGGAGGGGAGGAGGGGGAGGAGGGGAGGAAAGGGAGGAGGGGGAGGAAAGCGAGGAAAGCGAGGAGAGGGAGGAGAGGGAGGAGAGGGAGGAAAGGGAGGAGGGGGAGGAAAGGGAGGAGGGGAGGAAAGGGAGGAGGGGAGGAAGGGGAGGAGGGGAGGAGGGGCAGGAAGGGGAGGAGAGGGAGGAGAGGGAGGAGAGGGAGGAGAGGGAGGAGAGGGAGGAGAGGGAGGAGAGGGAGGAGAGGGAGGACAGGGAGGAGAGGGAGGACAGGGAGGATGGGGAGGAAAGAGAGGACAGGGAGGAGGGGGAGGAAAGAGAGGACGATCAGAATAGCAAGGGGGATGAAGAAGACGGTTCTCAATCATCCAAGTTGACCTCCTCCTCGTCCTCGCCATCATCATCATCATCATCATCATCATCATCATCATCATCATCATCATCATCATCATCATCATCATCATCATCATCATCATCATCATCATCATCATCATCATCATCATCATCATCATCATCATCATCATACCAGACACCACTGGAGCAATCCTCGGGTCTCGTCTGGGTGCTCCCCGTGTGGAGCGAGACACCCAGCCGCCTCCCTGACGACTCCCCCTGCGCCCTGGCGGCCGCCACCGGTGTGACCACGGCCGGCGTTCTGGTGAGCCGTGATGGCGGGAAGACCTGGTCGCAGCACGGGCACTTGATCCCACCACCGACCATGCCGCGCGCGCGGACGGTGATTGAGGGCACGCTGGCCGTCGCGCGGTCCGGCGCGCTCGTCCAATTGTACCGGTCGCGTGGGGGGTGGATCCTGCGGTCCGTGTCGACCGATGGCGGGAGGACGTGGTCCGAGCCTGCGGGAACGGTTCTGCCCAACCCGAACTCCAAGGTCGGCATGGTGGGGCTCCAGGGTGGCGGGCATGCCTCCGGCGCGATGGCGCTCGCGCTGAACGACGACGCCAAGAAGCGGCGCAACCTGGTGGTGGCGCGGTCCAGGGACGGGGAAGGGGAGCACTGGGAGAACGTCGCGGTCCTCGAGGATGGCGCCGAGGGGTACTATTTCCACTACCCGACGCCGGCGCAGCACCCCGGTTGCGTGCGCAAGCTGTACGTGGTGTACTCGTGGATGCAGGACCCACGAGGGTGGAAGGGGCCGATCTCGCGCTCGGGGATAAAAATAGCTGAGGTGATCGTGCCGCCGTGAGGGACGAGGGCCGCTCCCAAGGGCGGAGGGCGGAGGGCGGAGGGCTGCAGATCCATAGAAGCGGGGGATGATGCCAACCACGCATCATGCGCATTCTGCATGGGTTGGCAACTTAGGGCATCTTCCACTGGGCTGAGGGGCAAGGACGGATGACTCCAGCCGTTCAGGGAGTTCCACCTGTGCAGTGCCCCAGCATGTTGCCATCCATCCATCCATCCATACCTGCATGCGTGCTTCATCGTGCTTGCCACTGGCATTGTGGCGGCGGTGAAGGGCCACGTATTTGTTGGCCCATGATGGGTATGGGCGGATGCCAGTATGGGGAATATGGCCATGCGAGGATGCCCGTATAAGGGACATGGCCATGCCAGGTCTACCGGTCGCGCTGGCAGCATCAGCCGCTGCCGTGGCAGTGTCAAGTGCGCGATGGTGGACTGTCCTGGCTGCATAGCACACGGGGCATGCGCCAGCCTTCTGGCGCCGCCGTCTGCATGGTTACGCAGGATGGACGGTCTGACGGTACGGGTGAGCACGATACCGGACTACAGTCATGCCCGCGTTAAGTTACGATTCTTAAGGTTACGTTCCCGCGTTAAGTTACAACGCCAAGATTTTGGCGGCGTAAACCTCAGCTCCCACCTTTCCGTAAATATCTGGCCGGAAAAATGGACTTCGGGCGACTTCGATGCTGCAGCTGGATCGGGCTTGAAGAGAGCTGTCGATTGCCATATAGAAGTCCGTCAGAGGAGGCGGGGGTGGGCTGCTAGCCTAGTTCTACCACTAAAAGTTACCTACCCGTGTTAAGTTACGTTCCCGCGTTAAGTTACGATGTCCAGATTTTTGCGGCGATCGTAACTTAACGCGGGAATGACTGTATGTTGTCCAGGCATGGGGAAATGGCTGGCCAGCTGCACGATTTCGGACCATGTTGTCCATGCATACATATTTCAAGACCACGCATTACGATGGATAAACCCAGGGGGTCCAGAAGACTCCAGCTTACACCATTGTCAGAAGTTGACCCCACAGGTTGGGTTTACCCTCATGCAGCATAGGTTTGTCGTTGATTCCCGGAGAATGTCACTGAGACAACCAGCTAGGAAAATCTGGAGAATCCAGACCACGGTAGCTCAAGCGTGCCGTTATGTTATCCGCGTTTGTCACCAGCACTGGCTTGAAAAAAGGCACTGATCTGCACGTTGCCAGGTTCATCAATGAGACATTGCAAGGTCTATGTTTGCCGTAGGCAAGGCAAATAGGGGTAAACGATTCATGGTAATTCCAGGCTTCCGCTCGCATGTTCCAATTTGTGCAGGCTGAAAGACTAGCCAAGACTGGCCAGGTAGACTAGCCGGCACTAAGCCCGCCCAGCCAGGGCGCTTCGTCCGCACATGGAGAGCCTGGCCCCGCGTGGCAAGGCCGCCACTGGACTTTCCGAGATAGGCTGGGATTAGACATGTGCTACCCTAGGAGGAACGGGCTCACGCTCGGGCAGCCTCCAGGTTTGTCTGAGTGAGCGGCGCAAGCGCATTCCTTCAAGGCCCTTGTCCTTAGCATCCTCCTTTACGTCTGCGAGGCGTGGACCCTAGCTGGACCAGGCGCTGAGCAAGCAGCTTGACGGCACAGTCACTCGAATGCTCCGTCACATCCTCGGCGTCCGCTACCAAGAGCGCCGCACCCGGGCCAAACTCTACTGCGAGCTCCCTCTGGTCACCCATACCATCCGACACCGCCGTCTCCTCTTTGCCGGCCATCTTGCCCGCACAAACCATGTGAATACCGATGTGGGCCCTGCGGGCGGGCTTAGGACTGGCCAACCAGGTAGGCACCTCCTCGTATGGCAGGGTCCCTTTGTCCTGTCGCAACCCACTGGCAAACTTGCGAGCGCCCCGCACCGACGCGGCGCGACCCGGACCTATGTGACACATTTGCTTGAGGATGCAGGGCTTCTGGGATTATCTGTACTCCGCGCCCGCATGATAGACAAGGAGAAATGGGCTGCCGTCTGCGATAAGCACCTTCCTGTGGGGCATGCTCCTGTTTTCTCCCCACGGGCCCCGCGGCCCATTGGTAGAATGCAGGGTAGAAGTCACGACTCAGGTGGAGGTTATTGCCCCTGAGGATAGCCGCTACACTACCGCCTCGTCTGCCATTACAGTTAGAGGACAGCTCAGATGAGGATTATATCCCCCTCTAGTGACTATATCAAAGAGTGACTATATCCCCCTCTAGTGACTATATGGTTGGGGCATGATGCAGACGATATTTGTAACGAAAGTGCTGTCCTCCGGCTTTTTGCCTTTGCACCGTGTGCAGTTCTTGGACGTTTGGAATCATGGCATGGCTAACGTAATGGCTGACTAGCTGTTGCGAACCCGACCCTTGGAACGGGCGCAACAATGCAATAAATTATGTATGTATTTTGGCTTGTTGTCATAGTCCGTAGGACTTTGGGACTCATTTCGGGACTTAATTTGGGAATTGTCCCTTGGTCAGGACTTTTGTATGGAACTATGATAGTTTGTGTGATTCGGACCGGTTATTTTGGGCCTAGGTTGATGTACGAGATCTTCTAGAGGCCGGTGCAGTCGCGCCGCGCTGCGTACTTTATAGCTGGTTGAGATATTGTACTCATGCATGGATTCTGTAGCCTGGCGAGGGTCGATGTCGACCCGAGGATCTTGTGTGGACTGCATGTTTCGGAATTCTCTGGAAGGTCGGCGCCATGTCGGCGCCCCTTGCCAGCTTGGTGGCAGACCTAGGTGAAATTGGTCCGAGGACGAGAGTCTCGTCCTCTTGGTTCGGAATAAAGTGTGTGTTATCACCTGTCTGAACCTGGGGCATAATTCCAACTGCATTTGGTAGCTCCATCCTAAATGTGGATTGTGTAGATTAATGCAATACCGTGAGCCGTAACAGGCCTAAAGCCACGCCTGTTCCGTTAATCCCACTCCCAGAGAGTGGTCGTGGTTAGCCAAGAAACCGGGAATAACCTACCTTAACAATAGGATCTTTCGCACGACCCGGATGGGTTCGTCACACTAGCTAGACCTTTTCAGTGGTTTTCCATTTGCGGGTATTTCCTCGTAAATAGTGGGAGAGCGATCGCAGCAATGGTGCTCACCACTAGACACTCCCGGCCAGTTAGGCTCGAAACACACGCCCTGATCAGGGTGGTCCCACGCGGAATGGGGTAGATTTTTGCAAGAAAAAAACGCTAGTTTCAATCGTCCGAAAAACGGACATTGCGCCGAAATTCTTGCCGAAAAATTTGCAGCCGAGCGAATTTTCCGCCGGCCGGAAAGGGTCTCTCTGCAGCTAGACCCTTCGCAAATCGTGCGAAATCGCGCAAAATTTGCTGAAATTGACCAAAACCAGGCCAAAAAAGTGTAAAATCATGCGAAATCTTGAAAATTTTGCTGAAATTGACCAAAAACTGACCAAAAAAGTGCGAATTCATGCAAAAAAAGTCTTTTACCCTGACTAGGTTGTCCCCAGTTAACAAATTAACAAATTAACAAATTAACGCCGGCGGACTACCTGCGGACTGCTCGACGCGGAGTCGCCGGGCTACAAGTTCCGTACTTCACCAAACTCAGCCTTAGAGGCCGCCGCACCAATTTATACTTCTTTTCGTCACATGGCTTGCGTTGGGTTCATCGACGAGCATCGACGCTCATCGACGGTGCAATCTGACGGCGGAGAATAAGTTCGCCACAGCATAGCGCGACGCAAGGGCTAAGATCCGACAACGTGACATGCAAAGCTTTAGACCGCATCGCTAACCGGAAATTCCGTCCAACACCGTCGTACAGTACTGCCAGTCGACCGCACCTCTGCCTCTTAACCGTCGAATGCGCAATCGATCTAGAAAGTAGAAACGTCTCCGCGACACTTCCGCGATTTCAGTACTTTCCGTCACCCTTGACAGTTGTCGTACAATACTTAAAATTTACGCCAATAGAAACTCGCCTCCATACATATATCTCGATAGAGGCGTGCGTCTTATTTAATTTCAAGGTACATCTTAATTAATCTCGCCCCCCGGCCTCCGCTAATTTGCTAATTTGCTAAATTTGCTAAAAAAGAGCCAATTTTACCCCGACTCATGCAAAAAAAGTTCGATTGTAAAAAAATTACGACATGTAGAAAATGCGTGAATTCATGCGAAAATTTTCAAAGGGTCTCTCTGCAGTTAGACCCTTCATGTAAAATTATGCGAAATCCTGTGAAATCGTGTGAAATCGTGTGAAATTGTGCGAAAATCGTGCGAAAATCACGCGAAATGGTGCAAAATTTTGCAGGGCGTTCTCAAATCGCCAGAAAAAAATTTGAAACAGCAAGTCAAAAACAGCGTTTTTTTCTTGCAAAATGCGCAAAAAACTACCCCATTCGGCGTGGGGCCACCCATCAAGCATGCTGTTTCTGGCCCCACCGTCTAGGTCATCTAGGCGCTCTACACGTAAGCCAGCCATAATTTCAATGCACACGGCTACACATTTCCATCACCATTCATCTTCATCATCCTGAACGACTCGAACACGCGGACAAGATAACGGCAGGCTCGAGCTACCATGGTCCCGATTCTCCCGATTTCTGGCCTGCGCTGGTTGTCTCCTTGATATTTGTAACTTTCGTGTAATTTTTTTTCTAATGAGATTAGCATAGTACTCCGTGGCATGCCCATGAGCATGACACGCACGTACTTACTTACTTACTTACTCACTTACTTACTTACTTACTTACTTACTTACTTACTTACTTACTTACTTACTTACTTACTTACTTACTTACTTACTTACTTACTTAGGTTTGTCTGTAGTATGGTGGCAGCCCACCTAAAGGGCTTCTACAAGCCACGAGCCACGAGGTAGCCATGGCTGACGGCGGAGCTCATGCATAACTTTCACGTTTGAGCACCGAATTCAGCCGTGAATATCACTATCGCTTCGTCTTTCTAAGACGCACATGCTGATATAATTTTCCGAATCTAAAACGCAATATATGACGAGCAAACGCCCCTTGACGCAACGCAGTTTAGCGGATGCGCTCGGCCATGAAAATCGTCTGCAGCTCAGGCTGCAGCTTCGCCATCAGGTCCGGCAGGCAGCGGTGACACTAGTCGTGCACTGGTGGTCGCCCAGCAACCTCCCGCCGGGGCTCAATGCCTCGCCATCGGCATCGCCTGACCCTAAACGCAGCCGCCCAGCCGACAAAACAGGAGGGTTTTCACGCCCCACAGAACCGCGCTTTCGGCCCCAACCCTTCAAGGTCGACGATCACGACTGGACCAACATGTCCTTGGCAACTGCCCTGCATTGCCTCTTCTACGGGGACTACGCCTCGCTGTACGACCTGTGTCTCCATCTCCACGACATCAATCGCCTCATCACCCCGGACGGGAAATGGTTTAACCCCGACGCCCTGCTCGGGTGCGCCCGCCCCCAACTCCAGCACACCATTCTCAACTCCCTTCTCCTGCGCTCTGACGGCTGATCAGGGCTCCATCCATCTCCGCCCCCACACTTCGTACCATCCTTACGGAAGCCTTTCAGCAGCACGTGACCCCGCTTGCTGCCGACGTAGCAGCAATCGGAGGCACGCTGACTGCTGAACTTCCTCACCTTTCCACCGCCGCCGCCTCCACCTCCACTGCCATTTCCGCCTCCACTGCCGACATCCAAGCCCAGCTCCTCGACCTCGACCAACGCCTTCAAGCCACCGCCACCGCCCTCGAGAGCTGGCATGACACCGCAGGCCTCACTGCCCAGGCGGTGAAGGACATCGCCGCCCAGCCGGCGCCTGCTGGCCCGGCGCCCGGCGATGCTCCCTCCACCTGGCCGGGCGGACTTGCTTAACCCCTAAATGGTCTTGCTGCCGATTTTCCGCCAAAAATCGAGTTCCAGCCGATGCATCGGCCCCTTCTCGGGGGACCAGATGCCGCGAAATCTATTGAGAATTAGGAAACGTTTAGCTGAGAAGATCGAAAGTTTATAAGTTTCTTCACAGCATGGTATATGGGTTTGCATACTTCTGACAAAGTTATAGAGGTGTTCTGGCCGGTCAAAGTACAAGGGGTCAGGGTACTTTTTCACGTACAACGTGCATTCCGGAAAACGACGACCTGGCCATGGCGGCTTGCGCCCACGCATGGCATTTACGTTTTCGTTCGAATTTTCTGACCAAACTTAGGATATTGATTTTGTACGTCCTAAATATCATACAGCCCAATTTTTGGTTCGCGGGAATGCCATTTGATAGGTGTCGGCAGCGTTCTTGCTGGAAAAAACTGCGATCAGGCCGGACGATAGAAACGTTGACAGCAATACCTTTCCGGCGTATTTTAAAGGATATATCGGTTTCTTTGTACTTTTTATGATACATAATAGTCATAAACGTGCAAGGGTGGCCAGAAATCGCCGAATCCAGCGACCGTGCTGCACAACTTTGGTGTGCCGAAATGCGCCATTTTGCGGCCACCGCCTGGGCCAAGGTAACGCCATCCATGCCTGGTAAAGCTTAAGCATCGTTTTCCTATCGATGTTTGACGTTTATATGTACGTTCTAGCTTGTGTAGCACATTCTTTTTGCATTATTCATGCTCTTTCTTGACCCTGGCCTGGCCCCTTTCTAAAACACCCTTCTTAGATGCTTCCCTCAGTCAGTTGACCTGCCACAGGGTGATGCATGGTGATAAGTTTTAGAGGCTGCATGGGTTTGAATACCTCCATATATGTTTGTTATACATTTCCCATACACATATTGCATGAGTGTGAGGCAGTTGGCTGGTCTCTGTGGCATCATCAAGCACGTAACTGGTGAGTAAAAGCTTCCCATTGACAGCATGTGCCACCAGGTGTGCTGGCCATCACCTGGCAAGCTATATCAGCTTAGGCCTAGTTTATCCTTGCTAGGGCAGGCTGAAATAGGCTCAACATCACTAGTTTGTTGGTGGCTGCCTCCTAGAATGCATGCCTTGCGTAGGGTATCCGTACCACGTTACCTACGTGCATGGACAAGGTAGCACCTGCACATAGGTGCCATGTAAGGGCAGTGTGATGATGCAGTTATGTTTCCCCATCATTGTGGAAGGGAAATGTATTGTTTGGCATGGTTGGTGGCCATATTAGTAGGTAGTATGCCCACCCCTACCCCCTTGGTTGCTTTTTACCAACGGTACCCCGAAGGGCTGTACTGGGTGTAACTGCTGGTATACCCACCCAAATGATGACCCCAATGGCTCAAACTGTTCAGCAACTAATTGTTTATCATCCCTGAAGTGGTAGGTGCCTAGCTCTTATAACATAATTCAAAATGCACATTCTACCAAAAATGAAAACGCGCGTCTTGACCCCCCTGACTTTGACGGCAGTTATATATGGCCTACCCTCAGCATATATGTGAGGAGTTCGGGGCCATGGGCCCCAAGACAGCGGAGTTTTTCCACGAGTGCTGCCAGCGCCGTGAAGACCGCCTCGACCTCGAGGGTCAGACCGCCCCGTGGTCGGCCCGCACGTGGTCCTCGTATTGGCGGCAGCGCCTGTCACTCGCCCTCACTCGCACCGTGGCTGATGTGTTATTCCGCCGCACCCGGGCCGACTTTGTCGCGACCCATGCGGTCTAGATCCCTTCCAGGCAGAGTGAGATCGTACGTTATACGCGTTATACGGTCACGGTGGAGTATAATGTATAATACGGTATAATACGGTATAATACGGTATTATACGTTTTCGTACGGACACACTCAGAATACTCTGATTTTACACATTTTAAGACACCCACCATCAATCCACATACATGTTTTTAACACTGTTTTGGACATAATCCAAGGTTGCCCTACCCTCGGCTATACTCTATACGGTGGATATTGTGGACACGATCGATGTATTGCATGTAATACTGAGAATGTAAACGTGCGCATGCATAATTGTGTGTATGTGTATATATGTGGCTTTATATTGGTTATGTTTACTTGGGTGCCTTCACTTTGATGCAAGTAATTATATATTTTAATATATATATGTGGCTGTGCATGCACGCAAATACTACAGTAGTATACAATTAATGCATGTAGTATGTTTGCATGGTGCGATGCTATGTGAATATACTGAGCTGCATGTGACTACAGGTGTGTGACTCGTGGTGTGCATTAATTAATTAATTAACTGAATTAATTAATTAATATTAATTAATCTCGTGTCCCCGTTGGGGAACCACGGAGGCTAAACAGGTGGGGATGTGATAAGTAACTCACATATTCTCACCTTCCATACAACAACCTTGTTTTCCAGCAGGCTGAAGAGCATGACAGGCGTCTATGAGCTCGCCAGCTCCTTGCAACGGTGATGCCGCTCCCAGGCAGCTAGGGTCCTTGACTACGCAATATAGAATGTCTACCGTGTGAAAACCTCCATACAGGAAGCGTAGCAAAGCCAGATAACTGCCCGATCAATTCTGGGTAGCTTTAGGAAGCATGGCATACGCAGCGTAAGGAAAACCATTGAAAGCTGCGGAAAATCTGATAGCACAACTGCAACAAGTGGAGAACAAAATAGCGAGAAAAACCCAGAAACGGCGCAAAAAGTTTCATGCCAGGTTCATTAAGAGCGCAAACAGACTGGGCGGTGACATGCGGCAAATCAACGTACCACGGCCGGCATTATTTCCTACCCAGGCGCGCAAGAAAAGCCAGCCAGCCATGGATGGATTAACCGCGGATCGCGCAGGCCTGAACGAGATCATTTTAGAAATGACAGGAAATGGCCGCAGATCGAAGATGCTTAGGTTATTTTCATGGTGTCCGTTACTAAACGGCTCTTGCTGCATCAAACTAACCCACGAATGTCGAGTTCTACCGTCGCAGGCACACATGCTAGATTATTCATCGCGGCCAAATTGACGTTGGATGAGACCCCCGTCCAAATCTGTACCAACAAAGGCAGCGAATTTGCAAATAGTGCAGATCTTGCTATGAAACATCATAATAGAACATCACTTTTAACCATCGGCTTAATTTTTTCGCCTGTCGCCCGCCGGATTAGCCATATTTTAACGGAACGCACGTCGCCATGGCCACCTCCGCACGGTGCGCGCACTGTGCACCACAATGTCAAAATAAGATCGCGTCGAATTGTGAAAGTTCAGACGGGTCAGTACTTATAGTAGAGATACGAAATCTGTGGCTTCAAATCGTTGCCCTGTCGTTCTGGCATCCTAGCCGCGCAAAACGTAAAAAAAACGCGGAAAACACGGCATTATACGGTATTATACGGTATTATACGTCATTATGCGCTAAAACGTATTACGTATGAAAAATCATACGCTAAAAGCCAGCGTATTACGTATTATACCGTATTATACCGTATTATACGGCGTATGATCTCACTCTGCTTCCAGGCCTGCATGGTGGGCCGGCAGCGCTGTTGCTGCGTGTAGTTTTGTGATGTATAGTTAGTTGTACCTTGTGCCGCTGGCGTGATCCTTGGATGTCTGTGTCGGATTACTATTGATTTCTTCAGGGTTATTCTCCCAGTTATCGGGTTTTTCCTTATGTTGCATGCCTATCTCACCTCCGTAATCTTAGTATCATTCTCAATGAATATATGTGAGGTTGTGATATACCAACCCGAAGGGCAACTCATGGACATGCTTGGCCCCCAAGGACAGCCATTGGATATGGGTAGGTTGGATGGCATCTGGTTTGCAAAATTGTAAAGATCCAGCCGATTTATCGGCAGGATCTCAGACCATTTAGACCAACTGTTTATCATCCCTGAAGTGGTTGGTGCCTAGCTCTTACAACCTTATTCAAAATGCACATTCTACCAAAAATGAAAACGCTCGTCTTGACCCCCCTGACTTTGACGGCAGTTATACATGGCCTACCCTGCATATATGTAAGGTTGTGATATACCAACCCGAAGGGCAACTCATGGACATGCTTGGCCCCCAAGGACAGCCATTGGATATGGGTGGGTTGGATGGCATTTGGTTTGCAAAATTGTGAAGTTACAGCCGATGCATCGGCAGTATTTCTGCCCATTTAGGGGTTAAGCAGCACACCACCTCCACCACCTCCACCATCACGGCACAACTCAAGCAACAAGCCCTCGACCTTCGCGAGCCGGAATTAAGCCGGCATCGCCAGGCGCAGCCACAATGTCATCGTCAAGCACTTCGACCAGCCGGCAGGTGAGACCTCCACGAGCCTTCTTGAGGCATTTAAGCGCGACATTTTTGCCCCCATGCTACTCACTGGTGAGCTGGACATGTCGGCTGTCCGCCTCCCGGCCCGCGCGCGGGGTAAGGCTGGCCCGGCATCCGTGCTCCTCACCTTTAAGTACATGGCGGACAAGCTGGCGTTCCTTAACCCTAAATGCCGCAAGAAGCTCTCGAGGACTCGCTTCACGCTGGACGACGACTTGACCCTGGCCCAGCAACAGTGGCGACGCGAGCTATGGCCGACCTACCTTCAGCTCCGGCAGAGCGCAAGGGGGAAGCCGGTATACTGGAGGGGGGCGGTCATCCACGTTGACCACAAGCCCTGGCAGCCCCCTCCTGCCACCTCAGACTAGGGAATCCCGATACCAGTAGTTAGTCAGGCTTAGCCTAGCATGTGGCCCACGCGCATGTGCGCCCATAATGGCCCCCATGGATGTTGCCTTCAGAATGCATTTAGCCAAGCCATGCCTATAATGGGACCCCCATGGATGTTGCATTAAGAATTTAGCCATGCTATGCCTATGCAGGTGGAAGGCCGAGTCGGCCAAGGCACCGTGAAACTTGAGGCAGTTGCCGCCAAGGTAGACGCCCTGGCCACGCAGGTCCCCGAGATCGCCGAGCGAACGGCCACCATCGCCGCCCAACCTGCTGGTAGGGCTAGTGATGACCCCTCGACTCGCGCCTCCTGGGCGGACCTGCTCAAGAGCCAGGCATCCTCTACCACGACCGCCATCACCACCAAGCTCCAGGAGCTGGAAGACACGCGCCGCGAGGCCGCTGACCGCGACCGTCGCCGCTGCCGGGTCATCCTCAGGCGCTTCGACATGCTGCCGGAGGAGACCCCAGACTCTCTTCTCGACGAGCTGAAGAAACAGCTCTTGGCGCGCATGCAGCTGCCAGGTGCGATACTGCAGGGCGCCTACCGCCTGCCCCATCCACGGGCCAAGGCTGGGCCCCCTCCAGTGGTCCTCACCTTCAGCGACATCACAGCCCGAGTTCGGTTCCTCTCTCGCCGCAAGAAGCTGGTGGACACCTCCTGGTCGCTTGACGACGACCTGACGCCAGCCCAGCAGCAGCAACGCCGCGATCAGTGGCCCGACTACATCCGCCACAAGACCAACCCCGAGAAGCCCCAAGTGTACTGGCGGGGCGGGGACCTCTACGTCAACAAGAAACTGTGGAAGCCCCCCGGGCTTCCCCGGGATAGAGCACTCCAGCTAGTTGTCTAGATGGGGGCAATCGATGATGGGATAGCTTAGGCATTACAGCACTTGAAACGATATTAGCGCACAGCGTTATAGTACCTTCAATTAGCTCTGGCACCTTGTGGCCATCAGCTTGCGCCTTAATTAGCCGACGTCTTGAGCCCACCTCACATTTGTAGCATAAGCTATGCGTCAGCCTACCTATGGTATTGCACTGGTTGTATTGCACCCACAGTGTTGCGCCCCGGCACCATGCCGTGGAGAGAGCGCTCTGTGGCCTGCCCACCTGCGGCAGTGAGAGAAGCTAGGGCGCCCTCCCTCCTTCTCACTGTGTATATAGGGTTGAAGGTTCCTTTACTCTGTATTGGCACCCACGTGACGCAGTCACGTGCTTATTAATTAATTAATTAATGCCTATGCAGAGAGATGCTCTCTGTTGAGAAGCCATGCCCTAGCTCTTGTATAGCCATGATGATCTTCCCCCACATGACATACTCCCCCTTAGCTGGGCATAGTGTGAAGATCATGAGGGTGCAGATGCCCTGGTGCACCTAGAGCAAGGGTAGCTTACAGTCCCACCCTTGCAGGAAGTAGCCCAGAATGTATTAAAAGCCATATGCCCCTTCTCAGGGATATGTGCTACATATTCTCCCAACGGAGTTATGTTACAATTCAATTCAATTCAATTCAATTCAATTCAATTCAATTCAATTCAATTCAATTCAATTCAATTCAATTCAATTCAATGGTGGCAGCCCGCAGTCACGTGTCTATTAATTAATTAATTAATGGTGGCAGCCCCCTGACGACCCTGCCAACTACCGAGGAGTCTGCATCCAGCGCGCCGCACTCATGTTGTTCATGCGCATGGAACTTTAGTTGGATTAATTAATGAATGAATAGACACGTGACTGCGTCTGCAAGTGAGCATAAGTCCTCAGTGGGAGGGGAACATGGGATGGAATGGATTAATATTAATTAAGAACATAACTCCGTTGGGAGTGTCTGTAGCACATATCCCAGAGAAAGGGCATATGGCTTTTAATACATTCTAAGCTACTTCCTGCAAGGGTGGGAATGTAAACAACACTTGCTCTGGGTGCACCAAGGGCACCTGCACCACCAGAGGGGATTCATAGGTGTTTGCTCAATTTCACAAGTCTTCAAATGAGTAAAAAAAAAATCTTTCAGATCTGAGGGTACCTAAAGCTGGACTGTTGCAGGCAGCATGTAGACCATGAAAATAGACCACCCACGAAAATTGGGCTCATTCTGAGCTCAAATGGTGACATGTGACAGCATACATGTGCAGTTTTTCGTCATTTCCCCCCTTTACTTACATGAAACAAATATGAATAGTGGACAAATGAACTCATTTCAGGCTGGATTCTTGCAGGCAGCATCTAGACCATGAAAATAGACCACCCACAAAAATTGGGCTCATTCTGAGCTCAAATGGTGACATGTGACAGCATACATGTGCAGTTTTTCGTCATTTTCCCCCTTTTCTTACATGAAACAAATATGAATAGTGGACAAATGAACTCATTTCAGGCTGGATTCTTGCAGGCAGCATGTAGACCATGAAAATAGACCACCCACAAAAATTGGGCTCATTCTGAGCTCAAATGGTGACATGTGACAGCATACATGTGCAGTTTTTCGTCATTTTCCCCCTTTTCTTACATGAAACAAATATGAATAGTGGACAAATGAACTCATTTCAGGCTGGATTCTTGCAGGCAGCATCTAGACCATGAAAATAGACCACCCACAAAAATTGGGCTCATTATGAGCTCAAATGGTGACATGTGACAGCATACATGTGCAGTTTTTCGTCATTTTCCCCCTTTTCTGACATGAAACAAATATGAATAGTGAACAAATGAACTCATATCAGGCTGGATTCTTGCAGGCAGCATTTATACCATGAAAATAGACCACCCACAAAAATTGGGCTCATTATGAGCTCAAATGGTGACATGTGACAGCATACATGTGCAGTTTTTCGTCATTTTCCCCCTTTTCTTACATGAAACAAATATGAATAGTGAACAAATGAACTCATTTCAGGCTGGATTCTTGCAAGCAGCATCTAGACCATGAAAATAGACCACCCACAAAAATTGGGCTCATTCTGAGCTCAAATGGTGACATGTGACAGTGTAAATATGCAGCTTTTCGTCATTTGCACCGCGGTTTCTTACATGAAACAAATAGGAATCATGACCAAATGAACTCATATCGAGCTGCCAGGATTCTTGCAAGCAACATTTAAACCATAATACTACACCACCTACAAAAATTGGGCTCATTATGAGCTCAAATGGTGACATGTGACAGTATAAATATGCAGTTTTACGCCATTTTCATCGTTTTCTTACACGAAATAAATAGGAATCATGACCAAATGAGCTCATATCGAGCTGGATTCTTGCAAGCTACATTTAAACCATAATACTAGACCACCTACAAAAATTGGGCTCATTATGAGCTCAAATGGTGACATGTGACAGTATAAATATGCAACCTTTTGTCATTTGCACCGGTTTCTTACATGAAACAAATAGGAATCATGAACCAATGAACTCATATCCAGCTGGATTCTTGCAAGCTACATTTAAACCATAATACTACACCACCTACAAAAATTGGGCTCATTATGAGCTCAAATGGTGACATGTGACAGTATGAATATGCAGTTTTACGCCATTTGCACCGGTTTCTTACATGAAACAAATAGGAATCATGACCAAATGAACTCATATCAAGCTGGATTCTTGCAAGCAACATTTAAACCATAATACTAGACCACCTACAAAAATTGGGCTCATTCGATCTGAGCTCAAATGGTGACATGTGACAGTATATGAAAAGAGACAACAAACGTGGACTGAAGCATTGGCACGCTGAGCCCCGTGCATGTCTGAGACCAGTTGTCTGAAAAGAGACAACAAACGTGGCAGCATGGCACGCCGAGCCCCGTGCATGTCTGAGACCAGTTGTCTGAAAAGAGACAACAAACGTGGAAGCATGGCACGCCGAGCCCCGTGCATGTCTGAGACCAGTTGTCTGAACTGAAACGTAAAAAGCGCGGATCCGCGTAAGGCGCGATGTCTACTGGCTCAGGACAGTATATATATATATAAGTAACATTTAAACTCAGCCCAGTTTTGACGTCATTTCCAACTGAAAAAATTATTAATTAAATAATTCATTGATAAAACACGCGCTCCTATTGGGGAGTCGCAGAGCACAATAATACATGTTAAAGTGCTTTTCATCCCTGTATGTTGCACGCTGGGATCTAAAACTGAAAAATTTAAACTCACATCAATAAGGCTAGTCTGAGTCTGAGTCATCAATTATGTGGGGAGGGCGGCGCTTGTGGCGCGGGGTCGCCTTCGCTTGCTTGCTAGCCGTGCCCCGGTGTGCGACCTGCTTCGATCCGAACGCACTCTACTATCTCCGCCTAACCTCGCGCAGTCGAGTCGGGTGGCAGATTGGGTAACTCTACACCTGGGCATGCGCAAAGCGCAGCTCGCACCTCATCTAACCCTACTATTTCATCGTCCCCGTCTGTGTAGAGCACATGGACCATGTTGTGCTCCTTATTAAACGCCGTCACATGGGCATGATACCGCTTCTCCCCTGAGTTTGGGCCTGAAAATATCTTGCATACCGGGGTCCCCACCAACCATTCCGGCTCGTGCACGTCCATGACATGCGATTTGAAAAGTGCCATCGCCGTCTTCTCCGCCATCGCTGATTCCGTTTTCTGTGCTTATTCCGTTTTCCCACCCCTCATGTTTCGCGCACATACGAAAAGGACTTGAATTTCCTTGCTAACAGGTCGGTCTCGGCAATTCATCTTGCATTCACTGGAATTCATTCATCGAAGCCCCGAGACTGCCCGTCCAGTCTGAACATACGAAAAGGACTTGAATTTCCTTGCTAACAGGTCGGTCTCGGCAATTCATCTTGCATTCACTGGAATTCACTCATCGAAGCCCCGAGACTGCCCGTCCAGTCTGAACATACGAAAAGGACTTGAATTTCCTTGCTAACAGGTCGGTCTCGGCAATTCATCTTGCATTCACTGGAATTCACTCATCGAAGCCCCGAGACTGCCCGTCCAGTCTGAACATACGAAAAGGACTTGAATTTCCTTGCTAACAGGTCGGTCTCGGCAATTCATCTTGCATTCACTGGAATTCACTCATCGAAGCCCCGAGACTGCCCGTCCAGTCTGAACATACGAAAAGGACTTGAATTTCCTTGCTAACAGGTCGGTCTCGGCAATTCATCTTGCATTCACTGGAATTCACTCATCGAAGCCCCGAGACTGCCCGTCCAGTCTGAACATACGAAAAGGACTTGAATTTCCTTGCTAACAGGTCGGTCTCGGCAATTCATCTTGCATTCACTGGAATTCACTCATCGAAGCCCCGAGACTGCCCGTCCAGTCTGAACATACGAAAAGGACTTGAATTTCCTTGCTAACAGGTCGGTCTCGGCAATTCATCTTGCATTCACTGGAATTCACTCATCGAAGCCCCGAGACTGCCCGTCCAGTCTGAACATACGAAAAGGACTTGAATTTCCTTGCTAACAGGTCGGTCTCGGCAATTCATCTTGCATTCACTGGAATTCACTCATCGAAGCCCCGAGACTGCCCGTCCAGTCTGAACATACGAAAAGGACGAATTTCCTTGCTAACAGGTCGGTCTCGGCAATTCATCTTGCATTCACTGGAATTCATTCATCGAAGACCCGAGACTGCCCGTCCAGTCTGAACTTCATACTACCGTTGTACGAAATTCAGACTGCACGAACCTCGAGGATTGTCAATGAATGCCCATGAATTTCATTTGGTCGCACAAAAATGTTTTATTCAAGAGAACAGTGGCAATGGCATCAAACTGCATTGTTTTCCTTTCATTTGTCACCTTTTGAGCTGTAAACAGTCTATTTTGATGGTCTACATGCTGCTTACAAGTTTCCAGCCTGATCTGAGTTCATTTGTTCAATATTCATATTTGTTTCATGTAAGATAACCGAGAAAATGACGAAAAACTGCACATGTATGCTGTCACGTGTCACCATTTGAGCTCAGAATGAGCCCAATTTTTGTGGGTGGTCTATTTTTATGGTCTAGATGCTGCCTGCAAGAATCCAGCCTGAAATGAGTTCATTTGTTCACTGTTCATATTTGTTTCATGTAAGAAAAGGGGGAAAATGACGAAAAACTGCACATGTATGCTGTCACATGTCACCATTTGAGCTCAGAATGAGCCCCATTTTTGTGGGTGGTCTATTTTCATGGTCTAGATGCTGCCTGCAAGAACCCAGCCTGATATGAGTTCATTTGTTCACTGTTCATATTTGTTTCATGTAAGAAAAGGGGGAAAATGACGAAAAACTGCACATGTATGCTGTCACATGTCACCATTTGAGCTCAGAATGAGCCCAATTTTTGTGGGTGGTCTATTTTCATGGTCTAGATGCTGCCTGCAAGAATCCAGCCTGATATGAGTTCATTTGTTCACTATTCATATTTGTTTCATGTAAGAAAAGGGGGAAAATGACGAAAAACTGCACATGTATGCGGTCAAATGTCACCATTTGAGCTCAGAATGAGCCCAATTTTTGTGGGTGGTCTATTTTCATGGTCTAGATGCTGCCTGCAAGAACCCAGCCTGATATGAGTTCATTTGTTCACTATTCATATTTGTTTCATGTAAGAAAAGGGGGAAAATGACGAAAAACTGCACATGTATGCTGTCACATGTCACCATTTAAGCTCAGAATGAGCCCAATTTTTGTGGGTGGTCTATTTTCATGGTCTGAAGGCTGGATGACCCCTGCTTTATTGACAAATATAAGGATTTAATCACATGTGGAAAAATTGAGTAAAATTTATGAAATTGAGCACTGAAACACTTATGAATCCCCTCCCACGATCTCTCAAGCTCAACCCAGCTAAGGGGAGCCTGTCATGGGGGGGGAAGATCACCATGGCTATACAAAGAGCTAGGGCATGGCTTCTCAACAGAGAGCGACTCTCTGCATAGGCAGAGCAGGGCTAAATTCTTAATGCAACATCCATGGGGGGTCCGATTATAGGCATGGCTTGGCTAAATTCTGAAGGCCTCATCCATGGGGGCCATTATTGTCTATCTACCTGGAAAAAGGCCTCAATTGAGGCCTTTTCATAAATTGGGTGTTGCATGTAATTACAATGAGCCAACAAACTTTATTCCAAATATGAGTGAAGGCCATGCATTATTATGATTGTTTCGGGGTTCCCAGCACTTAACATCAGTCATATAGCCCTAATACATATTTAATTATGATTTAATAAAACAGGTTGTCGCTGCGACGGCACCATCAACACAACATGACCATAGATACAAGCGACCAAAAGGCGTCAGTACTCAGTTCCATCTGCATGTAACGTGTCTTTTGGACCTTACGAGGTTCCCCCACGACATGGTAAGCATGGCATGACATGGCATGCTCCCCAAGGGACCCCTCACACACACTTGCACGGCCGGGGCTGTCGCGCAGCACTGCAGGCAGCAATAGCCTGCCATGGGTATTGCACGTAACCATGAGGAATCCAAAGCCTCTATTACAAACACGCACAAGGATCATGCATTATAATGATAGGTGTGACCTTCCAAGCGCGTAGCTTCACTCACATAGCCCCAATATCTAGGTTGTTACGGTATATTATGACAGGGGTTTGCTGCCGCGGCAGCAGATGAACAGCACATGGCAAGATATACAAGCATGACTGGACAACATTTGCACAGCCTACTAGACCTCTTAGCTTGATTTCGGGCTTTGCAAGGGTTGCCTGAGACATGGCCAGCATGGCAGGAACTGCCATGCTTCTTATGGAAAGCAAACACGTCTATAAGGCGGGGGCCAGCCGCAGAGCACTGCACGAAGTACTGTAACCTGCCTTACGTCACATCGGCACTAGGCGCCGATAGGCAGCTAAAAACTGACGATATCACAAGCAAATGGATGCCATATTACCTTACTACCACCAGGACGCACTTACCTTTCACACCCCTCACACCCGGGATCACTAGGCACGCATATGCGCTGGCGCTGAACGTGGCTGCATTAGAAAAGCTGTTCAAGCTCGGCGTTTTCAAGTTGTCCGGAAGCGATGCAGCCCGCAAATCTGGCCGGACAGACGCTCCATGCGTCGTCCATTGACGTATGAAAGCGGCTGCAGCGGCCTCACCAGCGCTGTTCGCATAATGGCGCTCCCATAGCTGGGGGCGCGCGCGCGTTTATTGTCCGCATCCCAGTTTTTCCTAGCTAAAAACACCCCTTCCTCTAGTACCTACGGATCCACGCCAAAAGGCTCGAAAATAGCCAGTGCCCCTTTAGTCACGGCTGCCCCAACATCCCCCCCCGCCGTTCCGCTAGTCTCTTCCCAGCATATCGAAGCACCGGCCTGCTGGCAGGCGCACTATCAACGCCAATTACGCCCCAGCTGAATTTCACTAACCTGGCATTCAGCACACAAATAACGACCCCACGAATTTAGAAATTGACTTTTGACCCATTTAGCGATCGGGCTAGCTTCACGGATAAATTATCTACCCAACGAGCTCCTTACTGGTCGAAATGATGCACGAACGTGGCCATACGGTCTATTTTACTCGAGGCCGCCATGGTCGTGCATTCGTGAAAATTCGTCGTCCGGTTGCACGAAAGTGGCCAAAATAGGTACTTTTCCACCTCACATATCTTTCAGTAACCGTCGACCCCTGTCGACCCCAACGGGTCAGGAGGCTCAGCACATATACCAGATTCGCGCCACTGGGGCCGGACGACCCATAGGACCGGTCCTTCCCGCCAAAATTACCGTCCCCATGTGGCCTTGGTGAAAAAGGCCTCAATTGAGCCAAAAGGCCTCAATTGAGGCCTCTGGGTAAATGGACATTATGGGCGCACATGCGCTGGGGCCGCGTGGTAGGCTAAGCCTTACTAATCTACACTACTGCTATATTTCCTAGACAGTCTGGGTTTGCTGAGGTGGCAGGGGGTGCCTGCCAGGGCTTGTGGTCGACGTGGATGACGTCCCCCCTCCAGTATACCGGTTTCCCCCCTGCGCTTTGCCGTATCTGGAGGTAGGTCGGCCATAGCTCGCGTCGCCGTTGTTGCTGGGCCAGGGTCAGGTCGTCGTCCAGCGTGAAGTGAGTCCCCGAGAGCTTCTTGCGGTTTTTAAGAAACAACAGCTTGTCCGCCATGTACTTAAAGGTGAGGAGCACGGGTGCCGGGCCAGCCTTACCCCGCGCACGGGGGAGGCGAACAGCCGACATGTGCAGCTCACCAGTAATGTGCATGGGGGCAAAAATGTCGCGCTTAAATGCCGTAAGAAGAGTTGTCGAGTCCTCACCTGCCGGCTGGTCGAAGTTCTTGACTATGACGTTGTGGCTGCGCTGGGTGCGGTCGGCCTCCTCGCGGAGGTCGAGGGCTTGTTGTTTAAGCTGTGCCGCGATGGTGGCGGTGGTGGAGATGGCGTGGTGCTTGAGCAGGTCCGCTGGATGGAATGTATGGTGTAAGCTATCTAGGTCCTAGTTACAGGGTTGTGGGCACCACGGCCCGAATCACTATGAATGCCATACGTGGTCACACGCGGAGCCCCCACAGACTTGGGGGTGCATGGTCTCCTTCATCACTACTTGCCATCTATCCGTGCGTACCATCTGCCTCCAGATTACAGACAAACCAGGAGGCTGCCCGGGTGTGAGCCCGTCACGTCTAGTGTAGCACATGTCCATGCCGAGTCTATCACGAAAAGTTCACGGGTGGCGGCCCTGCCGCGCGCGGCCTGGGGCACGCCACGTGAGGACATATCGCCCAGGCTGGGTGGGCTTGGTTCCTGCTAGTCTATCTGATGTGTCTACCTGATCTGTGCGGGCCAGGTTCCCGGCTAGGCCCAGGCGCCTGTGCCTAATAATGTGGGAAACATAGGGCAAATCAGCGTACAAATCCTCATTACTAATGTGCAAACCAATTATTAATTAATTAAGGGGTCCGGACACACCTGAACCCCCCCAAATTGAATACACATGTTTTGCACTCAATACCCATTCTGGCAATGCAAATTATGATGGGGGACCATAAATATGACCCTTGGGCATGCATCTGGCTACTTTTTGAGTTCAAGGCCCATCACCATCCATGTGCACGGAGCTATTTTTAGCGCGCACACCCCCTAAAAGCACGGATTGCCTAGGACAACCCCCCCACACTTGTGGACCAAACACCATATTCCAGTAAAATCCCCACCCAGACCAAGGAATGGAGCTAATTTGCAGCACCAAAATCGCACGTCTGGGCATACTTTGGCAGTTTACCAAAAAATACGTCTTTTTTGTGACTAAAAAAAAAAAATCAAATCAAATACGCATGGGTTGGGCCCAGGGAGACATAGATAACTTCCACAGGGTGGGAATATCAATGGGACCAATTTTCAGCTCATTCTGACCACGTATGTGAACAAACATCACTTTTGTATGAAAAAAAAAAATGCACGAAAATACAGTTTTATGCCAAATGGCTGCACCAATCACCCCCTTGCCCACCACCAAGTGGGGCAAACAAGGTGCCAGCAAGTTATTTATCATGCAAACTATCTTGGAATCAAAATTCAGGTCATTCTGAGCTAGACTGATGGCATAAACTAGTGTCCTCAACTGCCACCCCTCAACCCTAGTATAGACTGGCATGAGCTCAAACATAACCCTTTTCATCACCTGCCCACCACAAATCATCAGAATCCTAACATAGACGGCTGCCAATTGAGTTATACAAACAGCCACCAAATGCAGGATCAAGCTGAGCATGAGCCTTGAGTACTAGAGAGGTCATTCATAGCATGCAGCACCACACTATGGTAGCATAGTTGGCAATCTTCATTGGTAATAACAGAAATGTTTAGAGGCCCAAGCAACGTTCAATAGCAACAGAAACATGTGGGATTAGATGGGTGACTCGTACATGCTAGCCACACCCCACACCTCACCATGGTTGTAAACCATGCTCAACAATAAGGTGCATAAACAGCATGCTCATCTACACGTGCTATGCTGACTTAGAGTAGAGGATGATGCCTCAATCAACCAGCAATAATAACACAATGTTCTAACCCTGCAGGTTCACATCACCCCGTTCAAAAACCAACCAACAAAACAGAACTGTAAGCGCAAACACGAAATACAGCAAAGCCATAAGAGAAATGGCTTGCAGCCATCCTCATAAGCATGGCTAGCATCCTTGAGAGCACATTGATTGTGAAGCATAGTGGCTGTGATCCACAAATCTAAAGAGGACACACACGTAAGCATAGCTTACACATATACAAAGCATGGCCAGCAAGAGAAGTATAGCCACCTTGTTTCCCAGCACGTTGAGACGCACGGTTCATATGCTCGCCAGCTTGTTGCATGCCGCCCTCGAGGCATGCCGGGGTACGTGTTGAATATGCAATATAAGCACTCTGCCATCCAAATCCTTCCATATATCATTACATTAACGTAGCAGCTTACCTTGATATTACCCAATCCTAGACAGGATTTCAGAGCTTGCCACGCATAACGTAAGCGAATCGGTTGAAAGCTGCCGGAAAACTAGAGACGTGCATGCAGCAAGCGGCGAACAAAACAACGCACCCTTCCAGGAAACCGTGCTGAAAGCTTAGAATAAAGGGATTTCTAAACGCAATAGACTTCGGGGGTAACCACTGGATAATAGACGTACAATGGCATGCTATCTTTCCTGACAAGGCGCGCAAGAAATGCCAGCCACCCATGGACGGGTTGACAGCGCATAAAGCAGGACCTGGCGTTTTCTTTCCGAAAATGACGAGGAAAAGAAATAAAATAAAAGGTTCTTTAACATTTTCAATCTCCCCGTTAATGAACGTTGCTTTCTGCATCGCTAGGGACTAAGAACCTTTGTAATTATCGCTGTAGGCATGTATTGCTGCTTATTCGTTGCGGCAAGATTTCCGGGCCAGACCCCCTCGCAAACGCGGATGAAAAATGGCATCGATCTCGTCAATAATGCATCTTCGGCTACGCAAGATCATGATGAAACTTTGATTTGACGCATCTGCATAATTTTCTGCGGTCTTATTGCCATATTACTGCATTTATTACCTAACGCACGTCGCCATGGCCAACTTGGCGCAAGGGCTACGCGCATCGTGCACCACAATTTCACGTGCCGGGTACCGGCGCGAATTTTTTGGCGCGAAATAATTCCGGTGTGTCCGGACCCCTTAATTAATTGATTGATTGATTAATAGACACGTGACTGCATCATGTGAGCATAACACATTTCCATCACCATTCATATTCATCATCCTGAACGACTCTAACACGCGTACAAGATCACGGCAGGCTCGAGCTACCATCCATGGTCCGGATTCTCCCGATTTCTGGCCTGCGCTGGTTGTCTCCTTGATAAGTCCGCAGTGGGAGGGGAACATGGGATGGAATGGATGGTGTAAGCTATCTAGGTCCTAGTTACATGGGTGTGGGCACCACGGCCCGAATCACTATGAATGCCATACGTGGTCACACGCGGAGCCCCCTCAGACTTGGGGGTGCATGGTCTCCTTCATCACTACTTGCCATCTATCCGTGCGTACCATCTGCCTCCAGATTACAGACAAACCAGGAGGCTGCCCGGGTGTGAGCCCGTCACGTCTAGTGTAGCACATGTCCATGCCGAGTCTATCACGAAATGTCCACGGGTGGCGGCCCTGCCGCGCGCGGCCTGGGGCACGCCACGTGAGGACATATCGCCCAGGCTGGGCGGGCTTGGTTCCAGCTAGTCTATCTGATGTGTCTACCTGATCTGTGCAGGCCAGGTGCCCGGCTAGGCCCAGGCGCCTGTGCCTAATAATGTGGGAAACATAGGGCAAATCAGCATACATCCACATTACTAATGTGCAAACCAAATGGGATGTAAAGGGCCTTGCGCAGCATCTTGGTGACGTTGCCGTCGAGTCGTTGCTCCAGCTCCTGCGTCAGTGTCCAGGTCTCGGCGCCGTAGGTCCGGATCGTCAGAATGACGACCTTGAAGAGGTTAATTAATTAATTAAGAACATAACTCCGTTGGGAGTGTCTGTACTAAGCACATATCCCAGAGAAAGGGCATATGGCTTTTAATACATTCTAAGCTACTTCCTGCAAGGGTGCCGGAATGTAAACAACACTTGTTGCTCTGGGTGCACCAAGGGCACCTGCACCACCACGATCTCTCAAGCTCAACCCAGCTAAGGGGAGCCTGTCATGGGGGGGGGAAGATCACCATGGCTATACAAAGAGCTAGGGCATGGCTTCTCAACAGAGAGCGACTCTCTGCATAGGCAGAGCAGGGCTAAATTCAACATCCATGGGGGGTCCGATTATATAGGCATGGCTTGGCTAAATTCTGAAGGCCTCGATCATCCATTGAATTGAATTGAATTGAATTGAATTGAATTGAATTGAATTGAATTGAATTGAATTGAATTGAATTGAATTGAATTGAATTGAATTGAATTGAATTGAATTGAATTGAATTGTAACATAACTCTGTTGGGAGAATATGTAGCACATATCCCAGAGAAGAGGCATATGGCTTTTAATACATTCTAAGCTACTTCCTGCAAGGGTGGGAATGTAAACGACACTTGCTCTAGGTGCCCCAGGACACCTGCATCCCCATGATCTATCAAGCTATGCCCAGCTAAGGGAGAGCCTGTCATGGGGGGGAAGATCAGCATGGCTAGACAAGAGCTAAGGCATGGCGTCCCAGCAGAGAGTGACTCCCTGCATGGGCACAGCTTAACTACATAAAGCTAGGCATCATCTGGAGTGTGGCTCATCATAGGCACACATGTACATGACTAAAAATGCCAGGCATCAGCTGGTATAGTGCCTGTAGTAGGCGGGCATGTACAAGGCCACGGTCTAACTATTCTACACTGCTGCTGTATTCCCCTAGGCTGGGGCATCCGGAGTCGCTGGGGCTGCGGTGGTCGAGGGGGTCGCGTGCCAGGGCTTGTGGCCGACGTAGATGGCCGCCCCCTTCCAGTACACCGGCTGGCCCGCCTTGGTCTGCCGGAGCTGGAGGTAGGTTGGCCATAGCTCCCGACGGTCGCCGTTGTTGCTGCGCCAGGGTCAAGTCGTCGTCCACGGTGAAGGGAGTGTGCTCGAGCCACTTGCGGCGTCTGAGAAACGAAATCTTGTCCGCTGGGCTCTCAAAGATGAGAAGAAGCGGAGGCGCCCCTGCATGCCTTATCCCGCGCGCGGGGGAGGCGGCGGGCGGTCAGCTTAATCTCACCTAGAAGGCCCATGCGATCAAGGATTTTGCTCTCAAACGCACGTGCAAGCTTCTCGGAGTTCTCACCGTCCACCATGTCGAAGTTCTTGAGTATGGCGTTGAGGCTGCGCTTGGCGAGCTCGGCCTCCTCGCGGAGGTCGAGCTTCTGTTGCCCGAGCTGTGCTGCGACGGCGGAGGTGGTGGAGGTGGCGTGCTGCTTAACCCTTAAACCGTAGCAACTCAGTCCAATTAAACGGACTGAGTTGCACATCTTTGCACATTTGTTGTGTATGGCCTAAAAACAATTTCTGGCCACCCCTTGGTACCAAGCATGCATATATGTTGATTTTCATGGGGGATAGGTCACTGGTCCCAAATCAGTTACTTTTGGGTGCTATAAATAGCGCACACCCCAGGGGGGTACGGAAAATCGGGGTTTGAGACATACATCATGCAATATGGACCACTTATACAAATATATAGGCCCTGGAATTTCAAAGGCAGTTACTTTATATCACAGGCATGCCATCAATGCATTCACAACATGACATGCTACAGAACTGCACAAGCTAGCTAGCTAAAAGCCCAAAATAGCTCAGTCCGTTTAATTGGACTGAGTTTTTTTGGGGGGGGTGGCTAGCACTACCGTTTTGGTTTCCTATCCCAATGTGGCGTAAAACATCATAGCTGGCCACACATGCATCCCCCAACACATTTCCAGCATATAAAACAGCAGCTCATGCTATATAATACTGTGAATCTAGTGCCATTGGGCATAAAGCACGCGTAGAAGGCACATGCAAGGAGCTTATTGCCAACGTACCCTATACGCTACAAACACCTTCAAAATACAAGGAAAAAAGAAAGAAACAAAATTAGCAACTTGCTGATGCTTCAATGCAAGCAGATCCCAGGCATCTCTATGTCTCTAACACACAGCAAACACACAAAAAGAAGGCGGACTTGGCCAGCATGTATGCCTAGAACTGGACAGAAAAACACTCGCCCTGAGTTGTTTAAGCAACGGAAAGCATCGTATCATCACACTGAACATTATTACAAACGATATCTGTAGTTATACCGACATTCATGCTGTAGCATACGCTAAAAGCAGTCAAAACTCGTCCAAAATCTGGCCGAGGTAACATTACTACCCAACCATCACAAGCCTATGCACAGAAGCAATAAAACAACAAAAAGACAGCTATTAAGCCTCGATTATAGCCCCGAGACTGGTACCGAAACAATATATGACACATACGCGGTCACTGAGACATGATAAAAGGCTATAACGTACCTGGTCGAAACCGCAGATTACCTTGTTTGCAGGAGCTACCACGCCCACCCCACGAACGTAGCCGCAAGCATGTCCTGGCCGCCATTGATGGTCAACTGTGCTAGGAACGACGTAACTAACTCATCCATGCGCAAAAATCCAAGCATTTTCTGCCGAGCACCAAGTACAGCTTGCACTGTCATCGCCTGGCCGCTCACGCGATTTGCTGCGCCGCCACATAACCTCGAGACATATCTAGGCATTTGTAAATGTTGCATGGCTACGCATATGGCATTTACAAGACCTAGGGATGATGCCTACAAAGTTTCGGTCGAATACGTCAAGCCATGCTCTCGCCCCAGTCAGTTGTTTGTGCCACCATAGCCGCGGACGTGAATAATTTTTTCTTCACGTCGTCCTCGTTTGGCCATGGTACCCCCCCTACTTTCCTTGACCGTAGGTCCCTGTCCAGGTGTCCAAAAGTAGTAAACCAGGGGTGTACGTGAAAGTACAAATCTAGATCTCGAAGCTGGTCCAAACAGAATATTCAAAAGTTTGCTAGAATCATAGCTAGTTCTGCCACAAACTCGGTCCGTTTTAGTGGACTGAGAAAAACTCAGTCCACGAAAACGGACCGAGTACGGTTTAAGGGTTAACACGTCGTACGTGCAAACTCAGTCCTAAAAATAGGACTGAGTATGCCAACTTTGAGATCATGTAGCGGTAAGGGTAGGGGGGTACCCCATATGTTTGATATGCATAATAGCACTCAATATCATGCTAATGCTTGGGCATATGCATAAAAAATCATACATTGACCAAATCATGTATAATTTTACTGGGGTGTGGACCCTTCAGTACTCGCGATTTTGCATTTTTGTGTGGAAGCACGATTGGGAAAAATTGAATAAATCCCATATGCATGTTGAAAAAATATAGGCATGTAAAAAATATAGTTCTTGACCTGTAGAAAAAAACTGGACTCAATTTGGCCACAGGCACTGCGGCCTGATGAAACACACAAGATACTGCCAGTCCTATAATAGGACTGGGCCTTGCTAGCAAAATGCTAGCATGTAAGTGCGGTCATACTACACCGACACCACCGTGGCAACCAACCATGCCAATCAACTCATTTCCCTTCTAGCATAATAGGACAACATGCTTGCATCATCATATTGCAGTTATATGATACCTTAGTATGTGTGAGAGCCTATGCACGCACGTAGGGAATGGGTATGGATACCTACCTACAAAGGGTTGTATTATAAGTCTTAACCACCAATATGATGGGTAGGTTAAGCATATTTCAATTGTTTCTAACAAGAATAGACATGGCTAAAGCTGTTTTGCTTTGCCATGACATGGCCAACATACTTGCTGGCACATTATGACAGTGGTTTATCACCAAGACTTTTCACTCACAAGAGTAAGCTCGAAAGCACGCTTGATGCAGCCCATGGCCACACAATCATGCAGTATGAACGTAGCAAAAGAAGAACTAACATCTATGAAGGTATTTAAACCCATTAAGCGCCTAAAAACCTGCACAATTACACTAGGGTAAGGCAAATGCCTGGTAACATCATCAAAAAAGGGGGTTTTAGAGAGGGGCAGGCAACGGTCAAGAAAGCACATCAAGACTCGAAACTGACAACGCCTCGCAAGCTTAAACTCATTCAAGAACATCAAAAAACGATGAGGCAACGATATTTCAGCTTTACCGTTCACGGATGGCGTTACCTTGGCCCAGGCGGTGCCCGCAAAAGTGACACTTGCCGGCACACAAAGCATGACGTGACAGAGTGCTTGAAATCATCAAATCTTTACTGCCACTGACTTAATTCTACGAAAATGCATGATAATTAGTAGAAAGAAGCATATAAACCCTTCGACCTGCGCCGGAAAGCAGTTTTAGTCATCAATTCCGTCAGCCTGCCTGATCGCAGTTTTTTCCACCAAGAGCAGTGCCGACACCTGGTATGAAATCGCATCTCCGCGAGCTAAAATTTTGCCTGTGTCATCTTTAAGACATGAGAAATCTACTTCCTGGGTTTGACCAGCTCAATCGTCCGCAAACGTAAACTGCATGCATGGGCGCAAGCCGCCATGGCTAGGTCGTGCATTTCCGGAACTCACGTTTCGCGTGAAAAAGTACCCTTACCACCTGTACTTTGACCGCACATTTAGCCGCCCAAACAAAATCAAAAAAAATCCCAAAAATATGTCCAAGAAAGGTCTTTTCACTTAGTATTTGAATAAATTTTGAGAGAATTTTTTTGTCCAACACTCTGACCGGGGCGAATTTTCTACGAAACCCAAAAACTCAGTCCTAAAATTAGGACTCAATTCAAATCAGTCCTAAAAATAGGTAGGGTTACGTACGACGTGTTAAGCATGTCCGCCCAGGTCGGGATGGGAGGAGCATCCGCCGGCCAGGCCAGCCGGGGCTGGCTTGGCGGCAATGTCCTTCACCGCCTGGGCGGTGAGGCCTGCGGTGTTCTGCAGGACCTCGATGGCGATTGCATTGTCCTTAAGGCGCTGGTCAATGTCGCGGAGCTGGGCGGTGATGTCCAGAGTCGGTGGAGGCGGAGGGGGGGGGGGGGGTGGAGGCGAGGAGGGTGGCGGTGGCGGTGGCGGTGGCGGTGGGGATGGTGGGGAGCTCAGCAGCCAGCTTGCGACCCACAGCTTGCACTTCGGCAGCGAGGGGCGTCACGTGCTGTGAGAGGTGGTGGAGGAGGGTGAATTCGGTCAAGGGGACGGGTTGCCAAAGGTCCGCAAAACAACGTTGAAGGATGGAAAAGAGGGCGGCAAGCTGAAGGCGAGGTCGCGACCAGCCAGACAGGTCAGCCGAGCGGAGCTGCAACTGGCCATCAGACTGGCTGCGGAAGCATTTGTGGCGTTGGAGGCGCTGGCACAGGTCAAGAATTAAGGGAGGCATACGACCCATAAAACAGGAGCCAGTATCCGGATGTATCGCCTGTCGAAATAGCCGGGTCTGTTGACGTCGAAGGTGGAAAACAACTCATCAACGTCAAAGTCGTACTCAGACCAGCTAGGTTCGGTTGGGCGGCTGCGTTTGGGCTCGGGGGAGGCTGAGGGCGAGGCAGGAAGCCCGGGAGGGGGCTGGGCGATCACCAGTGCGCGACTAGTGTTACCGCTGCCTGCCGGGCCTGAGGGCGAAGCTGCAGCCGGAGCTGCAAACGTATTTTCATTGCCGAGCGCAGCCGCCAGGCTGCGTTGCGTCGAGGCGCGTTTGTTCGCCATATATTCAATGCGTAATAGCGTCGGAAAATTATATCAGCATGTGCGTCTTAGAAAGACGAAGCGATTGTGATATTCACGACTGAATTCGGTGCTCAAACGTGAGAGTTATGAGCGCCGCCGTCAGCCATGGCTACCTCGTGGCTCGTGGCTCGTGGTTACGGGGGCACGTCGGAGGATACTCATCCATGGGCCTCATCCATGGGGGCCATTATGGGCGCACATGCGCTGGGGCCGCGTGGTAGGCTAAGCCTTACTAATCTACACTACTGCTATATTTCCTAGACTGGGTTTGCTGAGGTGGCAGGGGGTGCCTGCCAGGGCTTGTGGTCGACGTGGATGACGTCCCCCCTCCAGTATACCGGTTTCCCCCCTGCGCTTTGCCGTATCTGGAGGTAGGTCGGCCATAGCTCGCGTCGCCGTTGTTGCTGGGCCAGGGTCAGGTCGTCGTCCAGCGTGAAGTGAGTCCCCGAGAGCGTCTTGCGGTTTCTAAGAAACAACAGCTTGTCCGCCATGTACTTAAAGGTGAGGAGCACGGGTGCCGGGCCAGCCTTACCCCGCGCACGGGGGAGGCGAACAGCCGACATGTGCAGCTCACCAGTAATGCACATGCATGGGGGCAAAAATGTCGTGCTTAAATGCCGTAAGAAGAGTTGTCGAGTCCTCACCTGCCGGCTGGTCGAAGTTCTTGACTATGACGTTGTGGCTGCGCTGGGTGCGGTCGGCCTCCTCGCGGAGGTCGAGGGCTTGTTGTTTAAGCTGTGCCGCGATGGTGGCGGTGGTGGAGGTGGCGTGGTGCTTGAGCAGGTCCGCCCAGGTCTGGGTGGGAGGGGCGTCGCCGCTTGGGCCAGCAGAGGCCGGCTGGGCAGCGATATCCTTCACTGACTGGGCGGTGATGCCGGCGGTAATTCTGCAGGCATTCGATTGCGATGGCGGTGTCCTGGAGACGCTGGTCGATGGCGAGGAGCTGGGCTTTGATGTCGGCGGTGGAGGTGGAGGTGGCAGTGGAGGTGGAGGCGAGGAGGGTGGAGGTGGAGGTGACGGTGGTGGAAATGTGAGGGAGCTCAGCAGCCAGCGTGCCGCCCATTGCCGCCACATCTGCGGCAAGGGGGGTCACGTGCTGCTGGAAGGCTTCCGTGATGATGGAGCGGTATGTGGCTGCGGAGATGGTGGGGGCCCAGATCTCGCCGTCAGACTTCGTCAGCAGGGAACAGAGAAGCATGTGCTGAAGCTCGGGCCGGGGGTACAAGCCCGTCAGCAGCAGGTCGCGGCTCTGTTTAAAATTAGTGCCGTCATATTCCAGGAGGCGGTGGATGTTGTGAAGGTGGAGGCACAGCTCAAGAAGCGAGGCGTAGTCCCCGAAGAAAATGCTATGCAGAGCAGTCGCCGGGGAAATGTCGTACCAGTTGCGCTCGTCGGCATGGAAGGAATGGAACTTGAAACGCGGTTCACATTGAAGAGGTTACGGATCTAGATAGCTAGCATCATCCATTCCATCCCATGTTCCCCTCGCACTGAGGACCGGACTTATGCTCACGTGACGCAGTCACGTGTATATTAACTAATTAATGAATGGTGGCAGATGACTCGTAAAGATAGGTGGCAAGCAGTTACCAAGGATACTAACCCCACATCAGCAGGGGCCACACGTGTGACCAAATTTGGCAACCAAATCGATTCGGGTCGCGGTGCCCGCAATCCTGTAAGTAGATAGTTAGATTCATCCACCCCATTCCATTCCATCACACGTGCAGTCACAGGTCTATTAATTAATTAATTAACTAATTAATTCCATTCCATCCCACTAAGGGCTTCTGCTCATGTGACGCAGTCTATGTTGATTAATGTGTACTTAATGTGTACGTTAATTATCAAATCCGTACAGCGGACCTCTGACCATCAATCCATTGTAGGTACCCAGCTCTAAGTTAGTTAGTTAATTAGTTGGTTGAATCCCACGCAGCTCTAATAAGTACTGGATTCCGATTCAGCAAAAAGGGTCCAGTCAACGATCTGTATAAAGACCATGAGCCATCCATTCAATCAAGAGGCCGGTTAATTTATTAATTAACCCCTAAATGGTCTGGCTGCCGATTTTCCGCCTAAAACTGAGTTACAGCCGACACGTCGGCCCCTTCTCGGGGGACCAAATGCCGCGAAAACTATTGAGAATTAGGAAACGTTTAGCTGAGAAGATCGAAAGTTTATAATTTTCCTCACAGCATGGTACTAGGGTTTGCATACTTCTGACAAAGTTATAGAGGTGTTCTGGTCGGTCAAAGTACAAGGGGTCAGGGTACTTTTTCGCGTACAACGTGCATTCCGGAAAACGACGACCTGGCCATGGCGGCTTGCGCCCACGCATGGCATTTACGTTTTCGTTCGAATTTTCTGACCAAACTCAGGAAATTGATTTTATACGTCCTAAAGATGATACAGGCCAATTTTTGGTTCGCGGGAATGCCATTTGATAGGTGTCGGCAGCGTTCTTGCTGGAAAAAACTGCGATCAGGCCGGACGATAGAAACGTTGACAGCAATACCTTTCCGGCGTATTTTAAAGGATATATTGGTTTCTTTGTACTTTTTATGATACATAGTAGTCGTAAACGTGCAAGGGTGGCCAGAAATCGCCGAATCCAGCGACCATGCTGCACAACTTTGGCGTGCCGAAATGCGCCATTTTGCGGCCACCGCCTGGGCCAAGGTAACGCCATCCATGCCTGGTAAAGCTTAAGCATCGTTTTCCTATCGATGTTTGACGTTCATATATACGTTCTAGCTTGTGTAGCACATTCTTTTTGCATTATTCATGCTCTTTCTTGACCCTGGCCTGGCCCCTTTCTAAAACACCCTTCTTAGATGCTTCCATCAGTCAGTTGACCTGCCACAGGGTGATGGTGATAAGTTTTAGAGTCTGTATGGGTTTGAATACCTCCATATATGTTTGTTATACATTTCCCACACACATATTGCATGAGTGTGAGGCAGTTGGCTGGTCTCTGTGGCATCATCAAGCATGTAACCGGTGAGTAGAAGCTTCCCATTGTCAGCATGTGCCACCAGGTGTGCTGACCATCACCTGTCAAGCTATAGCAGCTTAGGCCTAGTTTATCCTTGCTAGGGCAGGCTGAAATAGGCTTAAAATCACTAGTTTGTTGGTGGCTGCCTCCTAGAATGCATGCCTTGCGTAGGGTATCCGTACCACGTTACCTACGTGCATGGACAAGGTGGCACCTGCACATAGGTGCCATGTAAGGGCAGTGTGATGATGCAGTTATGTTTCCCCATCATTGTGGAAGGGAAATGTATTGTGTGGCATGGTTGGGGGCCATATTAGTAGGTATTAGTAGGTAGTATGCCCACCCCTACCCCCTTGGTTGCTTTTTACCACCGGTACCCCTATGGGCTGTACTGGGTGTAACTGCTGGTATACCCACCCAAATGATGACCCCAATGGCTCAAACTGTTCAGCAACTAATTGTTTATCATCCCTGAAGTGGTAGGTGCCTAGCTCTTATAACATAATTCACAATGCACATTCTACCAAAAATGAAAACGCTCGTCTTGACCCCCCTGACTTTGACGGCAGTTATACATGGCCTACCCTGCATATATGTAAGGTTGTGATATACCAACCCGAAGGGCAACTCATGGACATGCTTGGCCCCCAAGGACAGCCATTGGATATGGGTGGGTTGGATGGCATCTGGTTTGCAAAATTGTGAAGTTACAGCCGATGCATCGGCAGTATTTCTGCCCATTTAGGGGTTAAACACGCGCTTCCGTTGGGGCATTCATAGCGATTCGGGCCGTGGTGGCCACAACCCTGTAACTAGGACCTAGATAGCTTACACCCTCCATTCCATCCCATGTTCCCCTCCCACTGAGGACTTATGCTCATGTGTCTGAATTAACTTATGCTCATGTGTCTTAATTCACTAATTAATTAATTCCGTTGGGGAGTCGCGGAGCACAATGATACAGAGTTAAAGTAGTTAAAGTGCTTTATCCCTGTATGGTGCACGCTGGCAGTCAATTCCATCCCATGTTCCCCTCCCATTGAGGACCTATGCTCACGTGACGCAGTCACGTGTCTATCAATTAATTAACCCATGGTGCACGCTGAAGAAGGTGCCCAGAGACATCCATCTTCCCTCATGCCCGGCTTCAACATGACCCGGGCACCCCTTACGGCAAACTCTCTCTAAGCATATACCAAAGCTTGTCACGGGCATGCTGGCCACCACCCAGGAAGGAGAGGACACCACATTTGTATGGCAACTTACACAGGATAGCAGCCAGATGAAGTTGTTAACCCCTAAATGGTCTTGCTGCCGATTTTCCGCCAAAAAGTGACTTACAGCCGATTTGTCGGCACCTACTCGGGGGACCAGTTTGCGAGAATACTATTGGGAATTAGGAAACGTTTAGCTGAGAAGAATGAAAGTTTATAAGTTTCTCCAGAACATGATACTAGGGTTTGCTATATTTTGACCAAGTTTAACAGGTGTTCCAGACCGTCAAAGTACAAGGGGTCAGGGTACTTTTTCACGTACAACGTGCATTCCGGAAAACGACGACCTGGCCATGGCGGCTTGCGCCCACGCATGGCATTTACGTTTGCGTTCGAATTTTCTGTCCAAACTTAGGATATTGATTTTAAACGTCCTAAATATCATACAGGCCAATTTTTGGTTCGCGGGAATGCCATTTGATAGGTGTCGGCAGCGTTCTTGCTGGAAAAAACTGCGATCAGGCCGGACGATAGAAACGTTGACAGCAATACCTTTCCGGCGTATTTTAAAGGATATATCGGTTTCTTTGTACTTTTTATGATACATAGTAGTCGTAAACGTGCAAGGGTGGCCAGAAATCGCCGAATCCAGCGACCATGCTGCACAACTTTGGTGTGCCGAAATGCGCCATTTTGCGGCCACCGCCTGGGCCAAGGTAACGCCATCCATGCCTGGTAAAGCTTAAGCATCGTTTTCCTATCGATGTTTGACGTTTATATATACGTTCTAGCTTGTGTAGCACATTCTTTTTGCATTATTCATGCTCTTTCTTGACCCTGGCCTGGCCCCTTTCTAAAACACCCTTCTTAGATGCTTCCCTCAGTCAGTTGACCTGCCACAGGGTGATGGTGATAAGTTTTAGAGGCTGTATGGGTTTGAATACCTCCATATATGTTTGTTATACATTTCCCACACACATATTGCATGAGTGTGAGGCAGTTGGCTGGTCTCTGTGGCATCATCAAGCATGTAACCGGTGAGTAGAAGCTTCCCATTGTCAGCATGTGCCACCAGGTGTGCTGGCCATCACCTGGAAAGCTATAGCAGCTTAGGCCTAGTTTATCCTTGCTAGGGCAGGCTGAAATAGGCTTAAAATCACTAGTTTGTTGGTGGCTGCCTCCTAGAATGCATGCCTTGCGTAGGGTATCCGTACCACGTTACCTACGTGCATGGACAAGGTGGCACTACAATACGGTTCGTAGGAGACGCGAAATGAGTGAGAATGTTACCCGAGCGGTAACGAGGATTCGCACCGTTGATTTTAACATATGTTTCTTTTTTTGCGCCATTTGGCGAGCATCGACTGGAGCCTGAACCTAGCGGGGGGAATCGTGCGGGGGAATCTTGCGGGGGAATCTTGCGGGGCAAAATTCCGAACGCGAATTTAGCGAGGTCCCACTACATTTTGCTTGGGTACACGGTACTACAGTTTCGTCACTGAAAATTTTCTGTAGTTGCGTTGGTGTTTCGTACGTTCCGCTGAAATTTTCGTGTTCAGTGCCCAGATCACAATTTGATCCGGGCGCAAAATGATTGGCTGTAAGGTACGAACCAAAAACGAAATTTTAGTATCTAAGTTCCGCAGCGCTTGCATGCTGAATTTGCCCCGGAAGCCCGGGGGCACTTTCCCCGCTGAAAAAGGTGTCCGCGGAAGCGTATTGTAGTGGGCACCTGCACATAGGTGCCATGTAAGGGCAGTGTGATGATGCAGTTATGTTTCCCCATCATTGTGGAAGGGAAATGTATTGTTTGGCATGGTTGGGGGCCATATTAGTAGGTATTAGTAGGTAGTATGCCCACTCCTACCCCCTTGGTTGCTTTTTACCAACGGTACCCCTATGGGCTGTACTGGGTGTAACTGCTGGTATACCCACCCAAATGATGACCCCAATGGCTCAAACTGTTCAGCAACTAATTGTTTATCATCCCTGAAGTGGTAGGTGCCTAGCTCTTACAACATAATTCAAAATGCACATTCTACCAAAAATGAAAACGCTCGTCTTGACCCCCCTGACTTTGACGGCAGTTATACATGGCCTACGATGAATATATGTGAGGTTGTGATATATCATGGCTTAGGGCAACTCATGGACATGCTTGCCCCCCAAGGACAGCCATTGGATATTGCTAGGTTGTACAGGGGCTGGTTTACAAAATAGGTGAGTTACTGCCGATTTATCGGCAGCATTTCTGCCCATTTAGGGGTTAAAGAGCACTATCCAACATGCCACACATTGCATGCATTCTAAGGGGGGGGGAGAGCTGTAAAAGCATCACATATAAGCAGCACAAGAACAGCTAGAACAACTGCCAGCAATGGGCCCATGGCTGATAATGAACGCAGCCGTAACACAGCTGGGAAGCAAGCGTAACTTAGCAGCAGCGAACAAGGAAGATAGCGACGATAGAAGGTACAGTTAAGTAATGCAATACGCATTACTTTTGCATACTTGCAAGTATGCAAAAGTAATGCGTATTGCATTACTTAACTAAAATTGGCGCCGCAAATATTTCCGTGCCTCCGAGAGGATTCGAACCCGGTACCCCAGGAGCGAACGCCAATCTTAGTTAAGTAATGCAATACGCATTACTTTTGCATACTTGCAAGTATGCAAAAGTAATGCGTATTGCATTACTTAACTGGTACATGGCGTAAACCAACTACGTAAGCCATGTACATGCACAGAAACTCTCCTGTCTTTCAGGCATAGCCGGCTGACACTTACTGCTACGACTACGCTACCCCTTACACCTAACCAAAGAGAGAACCCGGCACGCACCTGCTCGTTACGTCGGCACGCCCAGGTGGATGCATTAAGAATCGCGGATATCCGCAGCCAGCCAGCTTTCCGGCACAAGAACGCAGCCAAACTTGCAAAATGGTTCGAAAGTAACGTAAGACACGCCGGAGCATTGTTCTAGGCCGAAGAGAGATCGAAAGACAAGTCCTGTCACGTGTGCTCGCTACCCAGCCTCAAGTGACGTTCTGTAAAATGGTCGACAGTAAACTTCGGGCGATAACACCCAGGCCCGGGCGCTCCCTTGTCAGATATACCGTTTTAATTCAAACTCTATACTACGATTAAAATCAAGCGCAAAAACTGCCTGGCCTGGTGCGGGCAAAGTTTTCTCACGCACTGACATGTTTGTGCTCAAAATCGACCATCCGGGCGCAGGCGATCTGTGACCTACTACTCATGTTGAGCAGCAGTGCTACACATGCAAACGCAAATAATTTCGCAACCAAATTCAGACCCTTTAAGCATAAGTATCAAGCTCTCGTTCTTGCTACTGGGCGCCCAAAACAATAAGCTCACGTAATGCCGCCCATGATTGTCAGGTCGCCATATCCGCCGCACATCATTCCCGCACCCACTTTTTGGGCCCAAAATCTTTGTATTTTTGGTCGAGGTACATTCCCGCGCATCTACCCGGTACCCGGTACGGAATCCGGGTACGATGTACCGGTATCACGGGTAGAGTACATCTTGGAGGTCACGGTCCACGTGACACGCTCTCTGTACCCCCCCCCCCACACACGTTTAAGATTCTCAGGTTTAAGATCATGAGCCCCTGGATTTAACCTCTACTAGTAGTAGAATTGTAGTAGACTATAGTAAAACTTAGTAGAATCCGAATCAAAGTAGTAAGATTCTTTAAGATCGTGAGCCCTGGATTGGTCGGACCCCAATCTTAAACGTGTGTGGGGGGTGTAGGGGTATGTTCTGATTTCGCACGCCGCAAAGGTGAAAACCATTTGCGTTCAGTGCCGGTCCGCGGAAAACGCGATCTGCAAATGAATCCAGGCCGGGGTATGGACCATATAGTGACCCCCCCTGCCCGGTACCTCGGTTATAGTGACCTTAGGACTTTTTCAAACTGGGCTGCCAGGGACCAGTAGGTCGGTCATCCAGCAACATCTGGACGTAGTTCGTGACATGTTTCCCTACCCTTTTGGGAATGCCCTTGGGGCCAGGCCAGGTCAGAATATGCCGCCCTGGCTGGCCAAGCCGCTGGGGGCCTGCCAGACCAAGGGCCGGCGGTGTCGACCTGGCTGGTGCGAGCAAGGGGTCCTACAAATGCTATCCTACGCTATCTAATCTCGTCCGAAATACGAGGCATGCCCTGATACAAAGACTCTAATGACGGGCGCTTGGAAAACCCTACGTTCAGGACCTGTCGGAGCATCCTGTAAACTGTGCCGTCTAGCTTAGCTGCCAGTGTGGGTGTGAGTGTCCACGCCTCGGCGCCATACGTGAGCACCGTGAGGACGCCCTTCTTTGGACTGCCATGCAGAACAAGACGCGGTGGCAGAAGATTGTCAAGGCTCACACGCCCGACCCTGTGGGCAAGCCACCTCCCCCCAAGAGGAGGAGGCCGGCGTTTTGATGAGTAGGGTAGTTAGGATTTTTCTAGACTAGATAGATTAGCGTTAGGATAGTCAGATTACGCGGCTCTCCCCACTCCACCACCCATATCAAGGAATATGTGCTACATGATCTCCCAACGAAGGCGTGTTATAATTTAATTTAAATTTTTTTAGGACTTTTTAGGACCAAGTCCTAAATTTAGGACGGCCGGCTGATTAACAATAATAGGCCGAAAAGTTTTTGGAAGCCTAAACCAACCAACCAACCCTTGCGCGGCCGCCGGCCGATGTAAAGCCTGAACTAAAGATACTAGAATTCTACTAGATTCCAATAGTATCTACTAGATTTAAACTAGTTCTACCACAACAAACATGATTTATACTAAGTTCTACTGCTGATTACTAGCTTTTACTGCCTACAAAACCATGTCATTAGCCAATGTGGTGCCACATCCTCGGATCCGGCTGTACTAAACGAAGCGCTGCCCCAGTTTATCAAGGACGGAGACAACCAACGCACTCAGGCCAGAATCGGGAGAATCCGGACCATGGTAGCTCGAGCCTGCCGTTATCTATGGTTCATGGCCAGCCAGCCGGCAGCTAGAACACGATGAGGATTGTGCATGTGGGGAAAAGGGATCATGAGCACGTGAGCTAGCACGTGTGCCAAATTTGGCTCCGCAGTGCATCGCAAGGCCTGGTCCCGCCGGCCGGCCTTGTAGTACAGCGGTATCAAGTAACGTGCGTGTTTGCAACTTGCCCGTTGAAACTCTACGGCGGACTGGAGCCAATTTTCGGAAGAACCTCACCCTTCTGCTTGCAAATTCGGGACAAATTCGGTGGACTGATGTATGTATGGATGGATTGACGGATTTTTATCCCCTATTCCTATGTTTTCTCACGTGTACGCCCTTATAAGCTCAGTTCGCCCGCCAATTCTGGCGAACCTAACGGTTCTTAGTCCGAAAATTGGCTCCGCCTGATCATTCCTTGGTTTTGGACTGCGTTATACAGTATTATTATCACCGCCTCACAGGCCTGAGGCCTCACAGGGGGGCCACTGACGGCCCACGGGCTTGAACCGACAACTCGCTGTCGTAATAGGAGGGGGGACATCCCCCCCCAAAATCGTACATGAGCGTACTCCAGAGTTTGGCCTACCGCGCCGCCCGGCGCCAGCCAAAGTGAAAAGTGCTGGAGTGCACTCAGTCAGTCAAAAGCTGCGCCGGACCGACTTGGGGATGTGCTACGTGCTACGTGGCTTGTACGACACGTGGCACTTTTTGTAGAATCTCTTAGTTGAAGCTCTTTGTAAGCGATAGTATTAGCATATTCTCCAAGTAGAAGAATGACGTCAAGCCGGCGGAAATTCGATGCCTATTGCCTGACGCCAGGTCCGGTGTCAGAATTTTCGGGGAAATGGGTATATTTTATTAGCCAATTATGGACCAAAGAGGTGAGAGGGGAAATGAGTATCAGCGAATTCTAATGAAGGTGGGCACACACACGTGTGGCGGTGACAGGTGAAAGGCTAATAGGGCGCGTTATTAGACCAGGGAAGCCATTGGACCTGAGTGATGTCGCCATGAGGCATACTGGTGAATACCTGATTACGGCCCAGTAGATCATGAAAAAGCTGGAGCGGGCTGGGCTTGTCGTTATTGGGCCCTGGGTCCCACACCCTGTGTTGTTCCTGAGCTAACAGCCAGTAGCGGCGCATAGCCGCATTCCATAGGTATATAAAGCGCCGGACTACGCCGCCGCGGGTATACTCCTCGCGGACCTTAAAGACTGTCTCGTTGCGTATGGTCCAGATCGCGTATAGCATAGTAGTGCGTAGCCATATCCATTCTGCTTGGGAAACTGAAAGCTCGGACCCTGGTGTGCCAGCAATACCGAAAATGATGGTACGCACGCTGATTGGGAGAGTGGGTGGCGATGCCGTCCATGCGGCCCAGATGTTAATGAGCCACGTCCAAACCCCAGGGAGATTACAGTAAAGAAACCTGTGCTCAATGGTTTCACTAGGGTGCGTGCACAGGCATGATGCATCATGACCAAAACGCTCGTGGAGCATGGCGCAGACCCCTATCGCCCTATGCATCAAAAGGTGTTGTACATCAGTGGCCCTGCGGTCCACGAGAGGGTGGTCTACCGCCAGGGTAATCATCTTAACCCAAGTGTAGCCCGGCCAATGTATTCCCCAGCGGGCTCGGCCCGGGTGGGGCTGATGGTACATATGCAACAAGATATCATAACCCCAATCTGCGGTGTACTCAAAGATACATTTGCTGGTTCTGATGTCCCCCTTGGTTAAGACCCATCCAAATTCAACCGGGTCCAGATGTAGTAGATCGAGCCGTGTGTTGCCCACGTGTAGCCATGTAATGCTCTCAACCGGGGATAATGGGTCCGGCTGGATCATGTAAGATCTTGGCACAGACCATGGGACTACGCGTATGCGGTGACACTGGGAAGCTGGCGTGTACGCATATAAGGTGGATAGTTGATACAGACACCCATTGTGGCCAGAAATAGCGTCCAGCAGTTGTAGTTGGAGCCCCTCAGGTGGCAGAACCGTCACGACTAAACCCTTGCACGCAGGCGTGACTCCGTCGGCGTAGAAGCTAACCCAGTCGCCGGTTATAATTGGCTTGCGTGGGGCAGTCATCAATGCATGCCACGCCGCTGGTATCGCACTTATAAGAGTTTGCCACGCTTGCAGGGAGGGCATGTGGGAGACCCAAGTGCTGACCTCGTCGTAGCTGAGCCGTCGGTACGCAGCGCCGTGCCCCAGGTAGAGGTCCAGCACCCTGACAATCGTCCGGTGTCAGAATCAACAACAACGCCTGCCTGAAAGTTGATACGTCTTCCTAGAATCAACCAATACTTGGTAAGTTCTCAGCGTAAGTTGTAAGTACAGCAGGGCCAAAGCGGACTCCTGCAGTTAAAATCAAACGCCTGACCGAGCTAGCGGGATCACCAGAGCGCACTCCTTTCCTAAAACCAGGCGCCGGACCGCCAAAAGGAGTTAGCTCCACAAAAGTTTTCTTCGCGCCGCCCTAAAATTTTCGACTGGAGTACACTCCGTCGCAAAAATTCTGCCGCCGGACACATTTTTGGAGTCCGCTCCACGTTTGGAGGTGCCGCGCCGGACACACGAGTGAGTGTGCTGTTTTGGCTGGATGTCCCCCCTCCTGTCGTAATAGGAGGGGGGACATCCCCCCCCAAAATCGTACATGAGCGTACTCCAGAGTTTGGCCTACCGCGCCGCCCGGTCTGTCGTAATTCGAGTCCACAGAATAGGTATCAGGCCGAGCAGGCTTCCCACCGATGCGATACATTCCGTCCGGCATTCAGGGCAATGCTGTAGGCCAAGCCCCTGGGGAGATTCTTGCCAGCGAGAACGCAATTGTCAAAACTTCCGTGCGATCTTGGACGGCCTAGTCTGGGTAAGCCATTGGAATCATCGAGGGTACGCCACGTGTCGAAGTCTTACATTTACACTTTTATAGAACCGTACTGTTTGCAGGTTTTCAGCCGCGATAGAACCTCTTGACATACGGTTTCATGAGGCAACTAGTAGATAGGGTCTTAACCGCCGCGCAATCCGATACCCGTCAGCCTTCGATACGGAAAGTCACTCGCGATATTATGGATTGCAGCAGGTTTGCATTCTTTTGTTGTCAGTAAACAGGTCCATTTCCGTGACAGTTACGAGCTCGTGAAAACTCGCACCTATACCGATTTCAGCCGCGGTCGTTCCACAAAACTTTTCTTGGTCACTCTCGTGAAGTTCAACCTATCTTCTTTTTGACCATAAATGACTACTTGCTTAATGCAAAGGAGTCTTACCAGTATGGTCTCCCTGCCGGCGCAACTTCGTGTCAAAGTTTCGCCATATCCAGATGGTCAACAACCTCGCCAAGCCGCCGTTTGCCAAGCAAACGCGTTGAGCTCCAACCCCATGCTTATAAAGCCGCGCCGTTCTGGGACTCTCAGCTCCCGCAGAAGCGATCAACCGGGAACTCCTCGCGATTCCGACTCGGACGTATGGATCTCAAGTGGCGGAACCTTGGTTGTATGTAATTCAAAGGGCTGCCGCCCGGTTGATGAAAGGCTGGACGCTCATCTCGTGCGAAAGCACAGAAATCGCTGCGTTTCCCGCGTAAAGCATTCCAGCGCCCTCGACCTGACGGAGTTGGAGGACGAAAGGGAGCCTATGGACCCGCACATCGCCAGCTTAGCACACCTGGCACATTCCTTGCTGATGGTGCATAAGTGATGCCGGCCTGGCGGATGAGAGGTCGCACTGGTTCTGCTGCGTCACAATGTATTCTTTACCATCGAAGCTCCACCATCGGTTAAACACGTGTATTTTCGGCCTTCTTTTTCCGATGGTCAGGCGCTGGTTTAGAGCTGTTCCAAATTCTTTGGCCAGCGCTTTGGAGGATTGCCAATGCATCGATGGGCACCGTACAAAACCAGATCTTCCGGTTTTCGTTCAACATGTAATTATCGGATGCTGTAAATATGCCGAGTTTTACATCTCGGGAGGTCCTTGAGGTTCCCGCGATGTTTTGGCGCCATAGCTGCTGTCAGAAAGGCACGCGCTTGATGCTCGGGACAACTAACGAGCAGAAGCCCGGCCCTTAGACTGAGAGCCGGTCTTTCTTACATGGCTTCTGAATAAGTCCATGCTGGTCATTATTTTACTCCATCATCTGGAGGAGTGGGGAAGAACCAAAGTTATTTATATATGGGGATTTCCCCACACATTCTTTGAGAGGTTTCTTGGAACCTCTCACATTCTTTGTCTTGCTGCTCATGCGGACTTGCAATAAACATGAAATCATACAATCTGTCTTGGCATTGTTACACGGCATTCAATGCTACCCTTGCATGCCTAAATGATTTTACGCCTAGATTGTACGCGTAAGTAATACGTGTGTAAACATGTCGATGCATGGAGTAAACCTTCTGCACCAATGTCGCTGTCAATGCTGTGGTGACCAGAAACGATTGTTGTAGGTGGCGTTGATCCTTGAAACTTCCTGCTTGAAGGCAGCCGCCAACGGTCTGGAGTTTTCACCCCACTCCTTCTCAACAGCCAAGGGAAGGCGAAAGAGAGAGGAGGGGCGCGGGAGGAACAAGAGAGCGGGGGGGGGGGAGGGAGGGAGAGAGAGAGAGAGAGAGAGAGAGAGAGAGAGAGAGAGAGAGAGAGAGAGAGAGAGAGAGAGAGAGAGAGAGAGAGAGAGAGAGAGAGAGAGGAGAGAGAGAGAGAGAGAGAGAGAGAGAGAGAGAGAGAGAGAGAGGAGAGAGAGAGAGAGAGGAGAGAGAGAGAGAGAGAGAGAGAGAGGGAGAGAGGAGAGAGACAGACAGAGAGAGAGAGAGAGAGAGAGAGAGAGGGAGGGAGGGAGAGAAAGAGACAGACAGAGAGAGAGAGAGAGAGTGAGAGAGAGAGAGAGTAGGAGAAGTGAGGGTGGGGGTGGGAGATGTGGGGTGGAAGATTTACTACGTTAGCAGGCGACTAAACTGCTACCATGACACAAAACCACGAAGCTTGGCCCTTTACTGAGTCCATCCGATCAGAGTGAAAACCCATGTTGAAACTGGGACAAATGCCATTATTAAAATGTTACTAAGACCGTGGCTAGCTAGCAAACGTGAATCGACACCCAGGTTGTGACTTCAACGATTGGAACTCATTTGGAAGCAACCTTGCCGAGTCTCCCAAAGGTAGTTGGCTGGACAAGCTTCACAAAAACGCAGCAAACATGTTAACGTTGCTAATATTCCTGTCGCGTTTGTGTGCCATTATATCCTAGACTATCACTTGGAAGACATATCCACAGCAACAGAGTACTCATCTGTTATAATGGATCACACACATGAGTACTCTCTTGCTGTGGATATGTCTTCCAAGTGATAGTCTAGAATATAATAATGGCACGCAAACACGACAGCTGTCACGTCCGTGATCATTTACGTCCGTGCGCTCGAGAAGTTACGCGGTTGCCACATTCGGAATCGTTACCAACGTTTGGTTGGTTCCGATTCAGTTTGCCGCAGGCTTTGTTCCCTTGGGCCGGTGTGGAGCGCCGCGCCTGAATTTCTAGAGTGGCAGTCTTACTAGGTGACCTGGCTTAGGTTCAGTCGCAAGACCTTGGGGCGCAAAGCCTTGGTGGCTTGCGCAATATTCCGGTGCGTGACATTTGGCAGTTAGGAATCTTTTGTATTGTCCAGACGGAATGATGTTCAGTCCATCTAACAAAGCTAGATACGCAGAGTGTACTGTGCGGTGTGCTGGCTCGCACGTGGCTGTCGAACAGACTTGCTCAGCATTTTGCTGGCAGTCTAACTGCACGTCAGGCGGGTTGCTGGCAAATGCGACAGCGCATGGATGCCGGTGTTTTTGGAGGTGTTTAGGAGCACGGCAGCGGCCATGGTGGTCGTCGGGTTGCTCGTTACTCTCCCTCACAACTAGTTTGTTGTCTTCATGCGGTTAAACTTCTCGAACAGCCCGGGGCAGCCCCCGTGAGTGGTTGCATGTCATTGCCATGACGATGGTTGATAGGATTGACAGTGGTTTGATCCGTTTGGGATGTTGTTGGCATTGTGGACCAGAAACGTTCTGCTGACCCGGGAACACTCCCGGGAAATAGCCGGTTCGTCGTTGGCCAGTGTGCCAGGAGCTGGGACATGAGCGCAGAGTCACGCAGTTGACATAGATTATGACGTAAGTAAACACTGTTGCGCCACAGTGGCGTCAATGTGGTCGGTCTGTGGTGATTTCGATGGGTCTCAAGGATAGTTACCCTTACAGTTGCGGCAGCACAACTCGGCATTCATTGTAATTTGTCAAATGTTATGTAATGAATGGTTTGGGCATTGCTTTCATCACAAAGCATTATTGCAATATTCATAATCGGCCGGCTGTGCTGCCTGTCATGAAGGTGGTGGTGCCGTCAAGGAGCACACGTCACTATACTTTTCGTCCGAGGGTGGTAAAAAGCATCCGAGGCGTAAATTACGAGGTGGTAATTTACGGCTCAGAGTACTCTTACAGTTTAGATACGAGGTCGGATCTTTCTCGTAAGTTACGAATTAGATCCGAGATAAGATCCGACGTCGTAAATTACGAGGTAGTAATTTACGAGGTAGTAACGTACGTGTTACGTCCCAGCCCAGACACACCTAGCCTGAGCTACGTAGCGAAAGACCCTCCTTGCCGGAATTAGGAATAATTCAAGATGGCCTAATGTAGGTTGCGCTTCACGACGTGAGTCGTGAGATATCTGGCATCACGGCTTGATGCCAAGCTAATTGTACACACTTATATTGGCTAGCAAGACCAATTACAAATGGATAATTGCCCCGGGCTCAATGTGTAGGCGTATTCGCACTTATCATTCATTAAACCAAGAGGACGAGACTCTCGTCCTCGGACTAATTTAACCTAGGTTGGTTGCGGCGCAGATACAACGCCAAATCCCATAGAACATTCCAAGTCACTCATTCCGCGTAGGATCCGGGCCGACATCGACCCCCAACTACAAGATCCACGCCTAGAACTATAGACAGACCCAGAACTGGCGCGGCGCCACGGCACCGGCCCCTAAAAGGTCAACCTAGGACCAAAATAACTAGTCCAATTCACACAATAGTCAATATTCATAAAACCCAGTACAACGGCCACACGGCCTTAGTAATTTATTCCATTGTTACGTCCAACCAAAAGGGCCGGGACGTAACACTCCTCCCCCCCCACGGGGGTCGGTAGTCCCTACCGTACAAAGATAGGATAAGGAAGCAACACTACTATAAGAGTACTATGTCCCAACCTCGGTTCACCCGCAGGTCAGTAATACCAGTTCCTCTAGAGGTTGATACACAAGACCAACCCTGACGTAGTAGCCCGGACTCTGTGGACTGGATCATTCCGCTATCCGCCACAAAAACTTATATATCCACTCTAGCGTCCGCCGCTGGTGGCCCGCCGCTGCTGCTGGGCCTCAGTGAGAGCCCGACGCCCCACGTGGGTCATTTGCCGGATCATCATCCCGGGGTGCGAGCACAGATCACACTCAAAGGCCACCTGGTAGGGAGACACCTTCTGCCGGCCCAACCTCGAAAGCTCCACCCACGTACCCCGGGGCCACATGGACAGGAACCCGGCGAGGTACTGGGGGTGGGTGAACAGAAGAGTCAATGCCGAACGATCCACCACCCCGCAGCGGTGCTCCCGAACAAAGTGCACCCCCATCATAAAAACCTCCGTGCGCACGTGATCATCGTTGATTGTCGCCCTCTGAGCCCCAGCAATATCAGGTGCCACCCGGTCCAAAAAGGCACGCCCCTCCGTAGGGGCCACCTTGGGAGGCGTCACCACGTGTCCCACCCCATCCACCTGATAGCGCCAATCCCACCAGTCCTCGGAACCAAACCGCACCGTATGCCCTACCGCCATGGGAAGACGAGGATCGGCGGGTTGAGGGAGGGGCACTGGAACCTGAGGGAAAAAGGTGATCTCGACTTGTTCCCAGTAGGTACCGCGGTCCACCGCACACCAGGGACCCGCTTGAAACACCAAGGGAGCGGGCAGATGCATACCGGGAGGAACCTGGAGAGACGAAGGTCCCTCGAACACCACGCACAGCTTCTCCGTACGAGGTCCTGGGCCACCGTACCTCACCGCCCTGCCCGGTACCGCCCTTATGAAATCCCCCATCGACCACTCCTCGTGTGAAGACCCCGGAGCTCTGGAAGCTGCATCATAGCCCACAGAGGTGGCGGCAGAATGATCGCCTTGACGACCGTGCTGGACCAACAAGCGCTGTATCAGGTCCTGTCCTGATTGTACCGCGGCCACGAGCGCCTCCAGGTGTACCACGGGCTCCGCTGGCACCATAATTCCCGTCACGCCGGGACCTTCCGCGATCCGTATGGTATGTAGGCACGGTTCCTCCGCGGAACGGTGCGAGGGTCGACCCGACGTGGTGGGTCTGCTGTGTCCCTCCGCGGGACGTGACATTGACGATCCGGCTTGGGCAGGCCGGGGACGTGGGTCCAAGGAGACCAGGAAAGTAGGCTCCGGTGGATCCACTTCCGACCGGGAACGAGGCTCCAGGGAGACATGGAAGGTAGGCTCCCCTTGGCCCACCTCCGGCGGAGTACCCGCGGGGACCACATCAGAGGGCTCACCCCCGGCCGGCTGTTCTGTCCTAGCCGCAGCGGTCTCCGTCGTATCCGGTCGCGGTCGCCGAGTCTCTCGCTCCAACTCCATCGCGGACCCCCACGTGCGCTCCCAGTGACGATCATCCGGGCGACGAGGTGGTGGTGACGCTCGGCGAGCGGTTCGTACTTCGGTCCCCGAGTCCGAGCGGGAACGCGAACGCGAGGACGGTGATGGCGAGCGACGACGTGCAGGTCGTTCCGGAGCACGCCCAGAAGCTGGTTGACTGCCCCCACCCCATCCAGTGGCCCTCGGAAGACTCCACGACTCACGCCCGGGGGGTCGCCCCCAGCCCGTCGCCGGCGGTGGCGCCTCATAACTCGTCACAGGACGGGGTCTTGCGCCGCCCTCCAGGGAGCCCCGAGATGGTGGATCCCGCGGAGGAGAACGAGGGAGAGGGCGTGGAGGGTGGTCGTCGGAATCGGAGTCGTAACCCTCACTCCCATCGTCCTGGTCTTCGTCATCCATAGTCACGATGCGATCCAGAGCCTGCCGTAACGAATACTGCCCCGCACGCAGACACTTTTCGCCCCGCAACGCCCCCTCCAACGGAAGATACCGGGGAAAGTAGTTTCCCAGCAGTTTCCGCTCCGCGGGTGGAATTAGGAGGAGCAAAAGCCGTGGAAATACCAGACCCGCATCCAGCGTGTTCACGCACGCGTGACAAAGGCACTCCCGCTCATGGGTTTCCCAATCCGTGCCGACCACCACACCGTCGCGCTCTGCGGTGCGGGTCTCGACCTTGAACCCCACATTTCTTCGCACGAACCCTCGAAAAGTCTCCAGCTGCGCGGGGCCGACCCGCGCCAGAAGTTAGAAAGAGCAACGTATGTGAGCTCTTGGTCTTTCACAGCGCGGCTTAGCCAATGTTGCAAGGCAGCAACCTTAAATCTCTGCACCAGGCCACGACCACGGTGGGCACTTCCACGACCAAGGTGGCACCCACGGTTCGTGCTTTCCGAGATAGCTGGTCATCCCCCATGACCAAGCTATATCCTTTGTGTTGTTCCTCGTTCCCATCGGCATGACGAGGCACGTGCAGGCGTGCAAGCAAATCCACAACGTCCCGCACTGGCATCAGTGCAGAGCCAGGACGCACTGGATTTGCCTAGGCTCCATCGCTCCAGTTTTCTAGGCTGACATGATGAACCGACGGGGGTTCCTGGATTGAGACACGTTTTTTTCTCCATGCACAGCTGAAAAAACCTGCGCCGAGGTGCCGCGGTGCCGCGGCCGCCCCGCGTTGGGGGGCTGCCGCCCCCAAAACCCCCCGCGTCCGCATCTCGCTCTCCCCCCCGCGCTTCCGGTTCCGTTGTTTTACGCACCTCCCCCATGCCTCCTTCACGACGCCGCACCTCCCGGGCGCGGGATGCGCTGCCTAGTGGCGCCCCTGCGCCGCGTCGGTCCTTACGCATCGCGGCGCACCTGCAGGAGATGGGCGACCTGGACGACGGCGGTCGTGGCGCCCCTGTGCCACTCTCGCTTAATGTGTGCGAGGTCTGCCACAGTGGTGAGGATGCCCCCCGTCTCCTTGTGTGTGATTCGTGCCAATGCGGCTGGCACACGCGCTGCTTGGTCCCGCCCCTCTTCCGGCTGCCTCCCCCGGGTCCTTGGGCGTGCCCTCATTAATTGCGTGGCCCCGCCTCGGCCGTCCCTAGGCTCCCGACGCGCGGCCGTGTCGACCCCGGGATCCCATTCGGCCCGCGCCCCCTCCCGCAGCCCCTCGCTGGACCCTCTCCTGGGCCTTGCGGACCTCGTGGAGGGTTCCACACCGTGCTCCCGCTGAGTCTCCCCGCGCCGTCACGTCCGGCCCCTCCGCGGGGTCCCCTGGCCCTGCCCCGCCTAGCTCTGGGGATCCACCTCCGGCCAGCACGGCGGTGGCCACTGACCTGCGTCCTCCTGTGCTTGAGGGGTCCCTGGCGGCTCTCCTCCCTGAGGCTGTGGGACACCCTGCGGCGACTCCTGTGGTGGGCCCCTGGTCGGCCGCGCTTGGGTCCCACGACTTCTCCGTTTGGCCCCCCACCAACATTGCGGGCGTCAGCGCGCTCCGGCACGCCACGTTCTCTTGGCTGTATTGCCCCTTGCTGTTGGACGCTGTCGGCTTGCACGCGGCGTTTCCTACGCTCCCACGGCCCCCTGAATTTAGTGCCCTTGTGGTTGGTGTCCGGCACATGCTGCAGGCAGCCTCCCCCCCTGTCCTTGCCTCCACGCTTTGGGGGTTTGTCCTCGAGGACTACCATGCCGGCGGCCGCCTGCCTTGGCACCTGCTCGCGGTGCGCCAAGAATGGCTCCTGAATCTGGACGCTCAAGACTGTGGCGCAGGCGGTGGTGCTCTTTGCTACAGGGCTTGCCGTGCAGGCCCAGCAGGCCGCCCGTGCGACATATCTCGCTGGGGGGGCCACCGACCACGCCTTGCTCGATCGCCCTCAGGTGCACACGTTTCTTGCCTCTGCCGGGCCCGGCTCGGCCGGCCTTCTTGCGCAGGCCCACGGGCGCTTGACTACGGCGGTCACCCCAGCGCAAGCCGCCCGCCTGCGCGTTGATTTCGGGGCTCCTGTCACCGTGCACGCCGGCGACCTGGTTCTCGGTACGATGCGGGGGGGGGGGCGTGTTCTTGAGCTGAGCGCGGGTGCGGCCGTGCCCGCCATCTTGCACGATGTGCTCGAGCTTGCGGGCATCCCCCATGTCTGGCACCCTGCTGGTCCGCGCCGCCGTCTTCTCTCCGCCGATGAGATCGCCCGACTGCCGAGCTGGGAGCTGGGGTGGGACGCGGCGCCCGCCCACTGCGGGCCGGCCCACTTGGTGGATGTCACTGCCAGCCATTACAATTCGTTCAAGTGGCCCGCCGGAGCGGCTGTACAATTTTTCCCAGTGAGCGCGCTGCCAAGTGTACTTGTGGGCAAATTTTTAGGTGCCCCGTCACTTCGAGGTACTAAAAATTAGGCTACGGTACGAATTCAGCGAATTTCAGCGAATTTTCAGTCGAACCAAAGGAAGTGACGCCAACTACCAAAAAGTTTCCGTTACGAATTTTCAGCCCAACACTCGCGCAAAATGAAGTGACGGCAACTACCAAAAAGTTTCCGTTACGATTTTTCACTCCCACACGTTTGCACAAGAGGAAGTGACGGCAACTACCAAAAAGTTTCCGTTACGAATTTTCAGTCCCACACTTCGCGCAAATTTTAGTAGGGCTGCACGCAAGCTACCTTTCAAAATTTTGCGCTAGTATGGAACGCATTTCATTCGTCTGGAGGAACGCTGCCCGCCAACTACCCCCGTTCAGAAAGTTCCGCCGAAATTTACTTGAGATTTGGAAATCTGAACGTCCGCGCAAATTTTAGTAGGGCTGCACGCAAGCTACCTTTCAAAATTTTGCGCAAGTATGGAACGCAATTCATTCGTCCGGAGGAATGCTGCTCGTCAACTGCCCCCGTTCAGAAAGTTGCGCCGAACTTTACTTGAGATTTGGAAATCTGAACGTGCGGTTGGAGTTTCGCGGGGAAACCCAAGTTCCCCGGTAATTCACCAATGACGCGCTTCGAACACTTGCCCGCTAAAACCTAAGCAGCCGCTCCGGCTGGCCACTAAAACGAAACTTGATGCGGCCCCTCCTGCCCCATCTGCTTGGACCTGCCTCGCCCTGGTGACGGTCTCTGCCGCCTCCCTGCTTGCGGCCACGTCTTCCATCAAGCTTGCATCGCCACGAGCTTGCACGCGACCTCCGCCACCTGCCCCCTTTGCCGGGCCGCGGTCCTTTCCCCCTTGCCTCCTGGCGTTCTCCCGCTGGGGCCCTCGCCCGTGTCCGTGCGCCGCCAGTCCCACGCGCCTGCCCCGACACCTGCCTCCCCTGTGCGTGGTCGTGGGTCGCGCGCCGGCTTGGCTGCCTCCTCCAGCGCACCCCTCCCGGCCGTGGGGGCCGTCCCCGCGCCGGTCTTGTCCTCGGCTGCCACGAGCCCTGCTGACCGCCCGGCGGCCGGCCCCGCCCTGGGTTCCGCTGCAGCTGTAGTTCCTCTGGCTGAGGGTGCTCCCGACCCCTCCCCCTCTCGACCCGGGGCGGCCCAACCGGGTGGGCGCACCCCCTCAGATGGCTTCCATTATTGCCAAGTCGATGGTCCCCTTGGTGACCCGTGTGGCGCACGCCTGCCCAACCGGAATTCGTTGCTGGTGCACATTCGGGCTTCCCACCCCCACATCACGGAGGCCGCCATGCGCGCCATGGACTGCTACCGCTGCCCGGCAGCCCATTGCCAGCGGATTTTTTCGATCCACGGGCGGTACCAGCATGAGCGGCAGTGCCGCCGCCAAACCCCCCAGAATGGCCTGCCCGGCGGCCCGGCGGCCGCACCGGCCTCCCGGTCCGGGGCGGCCCCTCTGTCGGCCCCTGCCCCTCCACCGGCATCGCAGGGTACGAGCGATCCGGGGGACCTCTCGGCAGGCTGGGCATTCCTGCATGGCCACGCTCCCTTTTGCCGCCTGTGCGCGCAACCCTTGCATGACGCTCCCGGACGTCCCTCACCGCGCCCGGAGCTTGTTTACGCGCTGCGCCCTGCTTTCCCTGGCCCGGATGCATAGTCACCCTCTCGACGAACTCGGCCACAAGCTGTTTCTCGTCACCCCCCGGCTCCTCTTAGCGCCGTTGGAGCGGGGCGTGCGTGGCGTACAGGGTGCGGTCATCGCTCGCTGCCGGCGGTTCCTCCTCGGGGATTGGGAAGGGCTGTGGGCGCTGCAGCCTCCGGCCTCCACCCGGGTGTCGGGGGCCGCCTCCTTTGCCCGGGTGGAAGCTGACGTCATGCATGCGCTTGGTGAAGGTAGGTGAATTGAGCCGGGCCATGCAAAAGCTTGAACTGACCGCGTTGGCTCCCTCCACTCCCCCGCCCTGCAGGCTTTGCGCGACCTTCACCCCGACGAACCGGCCTTTGCGGTGCCCGCCCCGGCCACCCCCCCGCCCCCGCCTATTGTCCTGGACCTGGACATCTTCACGGCTGTGCTGAAGGATCTGCCGAACGCCTCCTCCACCGGCCCCTCAGGCTGGCGCTACGAGCACCTCTCCGTGATGGCGGGCCATGGCGGGGCGACCGCACTCTTTGAGGCTGCCGCCGACTTGGCCGCGGGGTCCCTGGCCCCCGCGGCGCGCCCTTGGCTGGCTGGGGCACGCCTCATTGCCCTCCTGAAAGACGACGTCCCCCCGCCTGCTGGCCGCGTTCGTCCCATTGCTTGCGGCGAGGTCCTACGCAAGCTGGTGAGTAAGGTCATTTGTCGCCAAAAGGCCCCCGAGTTTCGCGCCTACTTCTGCCCCGGCTAACCGGAGTGATACTGAGGAGTCCGTCGCGGCCCAGCTTGGCGTCGCCACCAAAGGGGGCAGCGACATCATCGTGCACACAGTTCAGGCCTACCTCGAGACGCATCCGACCCATGTGGCGCTGAAGGTGGATTGCCACAATGCGTTCAATGCTGTCACCAAGGCTAGCATCTTTGAGGCCGTCGGCGAGGCGTTCCCTGACCTTAATTCTTGCGTGGACAGCAGCCTGCTACGGCGAACCCACTCAACTCTCCTTCCTCATGGAGGATGGGACGTTCGCCGACATCGCTTCCCGCACGGGAACCCAGCAAGGTGACCCCCTCGGCCCCTTTTACCTGTCTGCCCCGCTGCACAAGGCTCTCCAAGGTGTCCACGCTGCGCACCCGGATGTCGTGCTCCTCGCCTATATGGACGATATCCATGCCCTTGGCCCGGCCGACGCTGTGGTTGCCGCCCTGGCTGCCCTTGAAGTGGCCATGGCGGCCATCAACCTTCGGCTCACCCTCCCCAAGTGTGCAGTCTTTTCGCCCCAGGGGGACTGCTCTGGCTTCCCCGCGGCTATCCCGGGGGCATTGGCGCGGGCGCGTGGTTTCTCGTGCCTGGGCGTCCCTGTGGGTGACCCTGACTACGTCGAAGAGGAGCTCCGGGCCACCGTGGAACAGCGCACCCATGTCCTCGAGACTTGGGCGCAAACGGGAAATCCGCATTCAAATTCGCCTAGCCCACGGGTCACAAGTGGCCGACAGGTAGATGCAGCCAGCCCCGGGCGTGTCGCAGACAGTAATCACTACTGTAGGCCGCGGTGCCGCACCTCGGCGCAGGTTTTTTCAGCTGTGCATGGAGAAAAAAACGTGTCTCAATCCAGGAACCCCCGTCGGTTCATCATGTCAGCCTAGAAAACTGGAGCGGTGGAGCCACATGCAACTAACGGGAAAGCCGCATTCAAATTCGCCTAGCCCACGGGTCACAATTGGCCGACAGGTAGATGCAGCCAGCCCCGGGCGTGTCGCAGACAGTAATCACTACTGTAGGCCGCGGTGCCGCACCTCGGCGCAGGTTTTTTCAGCTGTGCATGGAGAAAAAAACGTGTCTCAATCCAGGAACCCCCGTCGGTTCATCATGTCAGCCTAGAAAACTGGAGCGGTGGAGCCTGCCACATGCAACTAACGGGAAAGCCGCATTCAAATTCGCCTAGCCCACGGGTCACAATTGGCCGACAGGTAGATGCAGCCAGCCCCGGGCGTGTCGCAGACAGTAATCACTACTGTAGGCCGCGGTGCCGCACCTCGGCGCAGGTTTTTTCAGCTGTGCATGGAGAAAAAAACGTGTCTCAATCCAGGAACCCCCGTCGGTTCATCATGTCAGCCTAGAAAACTGGAGCGGTGGAGCCACATGCAACTAACGGGAAAGCCGCATTCAAATTCGCCTAGCCCACGGGTCACAATTGGCCGACAGGTAGATGCAGCCAGCCCCGGGCGTGTCGCAGACAGTAATCACTACTGTAGGCCGCGGTGCCGCACCTCGGCGCAGGTTTTTTCAGCTGTGCATGGAGAAAAAAACGTGTCTCAATCCAGGAACCCCCGTCGGTTCATCATGTCAGCCTAGAAAACTGGAGCGGTGGAGCCACATGCAACTAACGGGAAAGCCGCATTCAAATTCGCCTAGCCCACGGGTCACAATTGGCCGACAGGTAGATGCAGCCAGCCCCGGGCGTGTCGCAGACAGTAATCACTACTGTAGGCCGAAAATATTTAATACATGTATATTATATTTAACTTATGTGTTAAATATTTCCACCACAAAGCCGGGAGCTTCTAAATATATTTAAATACTTGGGCGCAAAAATAGGAGCACGTCAAATATATTTAAATACTTCTCCTGAATTTTTTGTCACGGCTAGATATATTTAAATAGTAGTATTATTTACATACTTTAGCCAATAGTTCAGCTATAGTCTAGAGATCTTTGCATACATTTTTTTCAGGCGCGGCTCATGGGTTGACCGCGCCACGAGCTTCGCGTGTGCAGCCATACATGCATTGTGTTTTACGGCGGAAGTACACTACTGTAGCGAGCGGCCGCCAGGCCGGACAGGGGGGTTGTGGGCGCTGGGGGGTGTTGCAAAGGTTCCCGATTTTACGGTTGTATATACTGCTGGTTGTCTCCTTGATACATTTACTACCCAAGATATATAAATATAAACCAGGGTACTTACAAGTATACGCTCCTTCAAGCATAATTAAATAATTCTTCATAAAGTGGATCCTCGCAAAATACATTTAAATATTTTTCTGTATAGTCGGCGCCCGTGTAAATACGCGCCAGGCGGGATTGTTAGCAAATGTATTTAAATACTTTTGCTGGGTCCGGCAACCCTTTGCAAATGTATGTAGAGGTATAAATATTTAGTAATATTTATAAATCTTTATATTTTAATGAATCCATATATATCATTTATCAAGGAGACAATTTATATTTATCTGGCCTGTAAATTTAGCCACATGAAACATTCTAGAGGGAGAGTAGCATCATGTGGGAACCATATATACTCCTTGGGAAACATTAGCACAAGCATATTGACCGCGTGGGGTGTGTTAAAAAATAAATCGCATCATGATACAAAACCTGAAATACTCACGGGCATGGCATGATCGCTCCTTCGTGTTGTTGTCGGTGCTGAAGGTTGTCTTGAGGTCCTTACTGCCGTACGTCTCGTAGGCGCCGATCCGCTTCTGCCATAGCTCGTGTGGCTCCTTTGACCGCCAATGCTTGGAGAAAAAACCGGGGCACGGTGCCGTGCGGGCAGCGACCGAGACAGGCGGCACATTCGCAAGGGATCTCGCAGCCACGTGTTGCCATGTTGCCGTGGCGAGGGTTGGCGGCCTTGCCGGTGTTGCCGATGTTGTCGCTCCAACATCGTGCTGAAACATCAAGACATGAGAACAATCCGAGCCCAATTCCAATTCATCATCATGACCGAAGTTACTCCACACTGGCAAATCTGAACAATACACTTAACCAAAAGGGAGCCCGACTTGCACACAGTAGTTAAAGCCAAGTAGATAGCAAACAAAATTGGAATGACGGTAAAAGTGTTGGAGGGCATGCTTACCTGGGATGCTGTGGTTGGCATGGGTTGCTTCAGTTGGTAACAAGATCGGGGGCTCCGCCCCCGAACCCCCGCTACTTGGCAGTTTCTGTGCCTCAACGGCTTTTTGTGCCTCAACGGCGAGTACCAGCACAGCCGTACACTCCCGCTCACACAGCCCGCCCACTAGCAAGACAGCCGAACCTGTACGGCCGGCCACAGCCTGTGATTCCATGGATTACGCCACGATTCCATGCAAACTCATGGTGCCGGACGGTTTGCTGGCCTATTTTGGGAAGCCGGTGGCTGAACCGAACCGCAACTAAACCTGGTATGTCAGTACGTCAGATCCGTCCTTCAGCTTTCTCGCTTTTTGCCAGCAACCGCCAAATACCACTTGAATCGGTCCGCTCCTCGTCGTTTTCCTTGCCAATTTCCCTCGTCCGTTCCAAACGCCTAGGCCAATTCAAGCTCAACTCGGAACGCAAGGCTTTGGCGCTTAGCTACTCGGAAAAATTTACGGTTACGAGGAGGTTACGGCCGTTTCTAGTCGAAACGCTTTTACTGATTGACGGTTGGCAGGTGTTTGTTTGGTGCCGTGCTTACTAAAACAAACTACCGTGGTTACTAAAACAAATACGACTTTGTCGCACGGTGACAGGCCGCTAGAAAGCCTACGGATGGGATCTGCGTAAAGGTTTTGCGGAAACAAATTGGGCGTTCGGATTTTTGCGCTACTCGGGTACGGAAAACGTTTGCCGGAAGAGTTTGCGGAACAAATGGGCCGACCTAAAAGTAGTATAAAGGGCAAAGAACTTGCCGGTGATCAAGGGCTGCTTGGGCTTTGCCCTCTCGGCTTCCCACTTTACTACATTGTCAATGTGGCCCCAGTCAGTTAGCATATTGGGGCACCAATGTGCTAGATGGATGCAGGTTGAGGAGACCTTTCCAACGCCGTGTCAACCGCCTAGAACAGACAAGGGACTAGAAAGTTATCAAGTCCCGAAGTACTGCCGACCGGTGGGCGAGGGCGGGGCACACTCAGGGCATAGTGGACAGGACACGTGGCAGGCCGTGCCTGCACAGGCTTAGCCTGTACTCTCACGTGACTGGGACACAGTGTACTGAGGGCTCAACGGTACTGTGGCTAGTAGAAGCCAGTAACCAGCCAGCAGGTCTGCAAGGATGTAAGTCCTTGCAGGACTGTGGCAGGTCCTGTGCTGTCCTAGACACAGGATAGCCAGAGATTCCTGTATGCTGCCTGCAACGAGGATGCAGGGCAGCGATACGAGGCTCTGGCAATGTAGCGTTGCCCAGCGTTGCTCATGACCGAGGAACAAGGATGGAACGAGGTTGCATATAGCTCGAGGCTCAACGAGGCAACGAGCGTCTTCACACACGAACCTTGGTCGTCACGACGAGTGGCGAGCCTATCGAGGGTCGTAGGCCTGGTGTGAGGATAAAGGTTGCTAGCCAGCAGCCTAGGGTCATTCCAGCCGGCAAGGACCAGGAGCTCACAAGCTCTGCTGACGAGTTGCTGCGCAAATCGTACTATTGCTTCCACGCTTTCATGTCTGGTTCATCGTCAAGCAGCCACGGTGCTGGTGAGGCGAACGAGCAGAGAGACGCGCAAGCGTTTTTCCCCTACCGTAACCAAGCAAACGCTCCAACATTCGTGCAAGCGGCCTACGTAGCGAGGCACTTGGCAGAAGAGGGGTGGGTGGCGGTGAGTGGGGGAGGCAGCAGGCCAGCGGCGGCGGACCCGATTATACAACGGGCTCGCGTCGTGATTTCTCCAGGTGAGACGGGGCGAGTGGCGGTGGAAGAGTTGGTGCGCATTCGTGACGCGCTAGCTGAAACTGCTAATCGTGTGGAGGTCGCTTATCAGGGCGCCCATATCACGCTTGCCGGTCTCGACCTAGCCAGGGAGGCGCTTAGCCAGATTGTGGCAACAGCGCTCGGCAGCACCAGACTGTTCAACCACTGGGTGGCGACAGCAGTGCTAGGAGAGGGGGTACCAGACGCCGACATCATCCGGAACGCGCGTGCTCGGGAGGCGGTGAATCCTTGGAGCACGGCGGAGGTATTTGCCCAAACCATTGAGAATCTTGTTGCTGTCCTTTTGCAAGAGTCGAGAGGGTACGCAGACAGGTTCTATATTACCACGCAGCCTTTCGGAGTGTACTCCAGGCTTGATACACCGAGGCCGGAAACCACCACTGCGTGGGGTCCGGAGGTGGAGATTGTCACGGGGTCGAGAAGACGCCTGAAGACGTCCATTTTGAGTGGACTGACAAGCCAGAGGGCTCCGTCAAGCGCTCAGCCCAGCAGATAAACGAGGGCGACGGCACTACCGAGACCTACGAGGCAAGGCAGAGAGCTGATCTGCATATCCCTCGTGAGGTGACTCACGAGTACGATCGTTACGGCCGAGGCGAGCAGAACGAGCTTGTCGGCGGCGGTAAGCGGTGGGTACGCGATCTTGCTTGGCATCGCAACCCAGGTGAGACACAACATCCAGTCGAACGCAAGGAGACGGGCGACCTGTGACCTGCGTGCTGGGAGAGTTTAACCCAGACCTCCAGATTGTCGCAGAGGCAGCAGCAGCCATACCGGTTGCTGAGGGTGTTGAGCAGCGTCCAGACCGTGAGGAGGGGCAGGCGAGTGCAAGCCAGGAGGCGGCCTCGTCTGGAGTAAGTGCGTGAGCCTGAGTGGGTTCCAGCAGCCATATCTGCGTGTGTTTCTGTGGTATTCTATAATGCTTCGTAACACGCGCGGGGCGGCAGCGGGAGCGGGGCGGGAGCGGGGGATGGCGGGGTGAGGCAAGGGCAGACACGGGAGGCCCCGCCAACGTCGTGCCAGAGGGACAGGCAATCCCAACGGCAGAGGGCGTCAATGGCAGGAGGGCGTCCAACCGGAAGAGGAAAGAGGTGGCACAAGGGGAGGAGCGTGCAGGGTGGCCAACCGACGGCGTGGTGCTGACGGGGGAGGGCCAGAATGATGCTGAACGTCAAGCACCTGGTAAGAGACCATGTGTGCCTGCGTCTGGTGTTCCTGCAGCTATGTTCCTGCGCCATTAGCACCAGTAGGAGCTGCTGTCATTGGCAGTGACCCTCGTGCTTTGCCTGGGACTAGACCTCATATGAGTGCTGTGGCTGTGATGAATGGCCAGAAGCCTCTCAAGCCTCCTGTGGGACAGGAAGAGCTAGACAAGTGGTTGGAGGATATGGAGCTAGTTTCATGCTCTGTAGATCCCACTGTCAACCTTGTGCAGGTATTCCACACATCCACGACTAATAGGGATTCAAGTGAGCGTGTGAGGGACAAGGCTAGGCAGCTGTCAAGGACAAGCTGACTTGGTCTCAGTTCCTAGAGGGCCTACGTCAGGAGTTTTCTGATAAGGTACTCAACCTCACTAATCACTATAAGCTCAGCTATGATACCTTTGAGATCAAGGGCACAATAGCTGAGGAGCTGCAGCGGCTCACACGCATCAGGGAGAAGGGGGCCAAGCATGGCTTCAATCTGACTGATAGAGCAGTGGCAGATTACTTCCTGGATCGCATGGGGCTGAGTGTGGATGGGAGAAATGCAGCTAGGATGTTTGCTGATCAGACAGATGGGACGTGGCCAGCCTTGCAAAAGGTTATTTTCAATATCCGTCCATCTGACAATGCTGCTTGCAAGGCAATCCAGGTGACTGGTGCCCCTTCAGCCTCCGCTCATCAGGTCCATGGTGACGCCCCTGGGCAGGGTGCTCAGGGAGAAACCAGACCTAGTAGGCGTCAGAGGGCTAACAGGCGCAGGCAGAATGGTAACCAGGGTGGCAAGGGCCAGCAGCAGGGATCCAAAGGCAAGGGTCAGCAGCAGGCTGGTGGTCACCAGGGTGGTCAGCAGAACAAGGGTGGCCAAGGGCAAGGCAAGAGCCAGGGCCAGGGCACCCAGGCCAGTCAGAGCAGCCAGAACCAGGGTGGCCTGAAGAAGGCTGCTGCTGGGAAGGATGACAAATGCTTTGGATGTGGCAGGACGGGTCATTGGCGACGTGACTGCCCAGACCAGGCCAAGTCTGCTGGAGCAGGCTCTGGCCAGGTGGGTAAGCCATGACTTGAGATGTTGTCCCCTGTAAATAGTCAATCACCCCTAGTGGGACGAACAGTTGTACATAGTAATGGGGGTGTCCCTCTTGTGCAGCAGCAAGGGGTTGGGAATGATGAGGTGCTTCCACTCAATGATTGCAATAACGCTGCTGCAGCAGTGGAATTCCCTGTGCCTGTGGCAGGTGCAGGGTCTCCAGTTGTTGGGGTTGACTCTGGGAGTCAAGCCGCCAGACTGGAAGGACCTGCAGCTTCTGTGGGAACCGGGGCTGGCTCTGGGAGCCGAGCTACCTTGGAGGAGGTCCCTGGAGCAAGAGAACAGCAGGTGGGTCGTGCTATCCCAAGCACACAGTCTTTGTCACGTTCCTCTCTGTGCAGCCAGGCTGACAGGGGGTTGAGCTATGCTCAGGCTGGAAACACTCTACACCATATCTTTGGCCACTCTAAGCAGGCAGAGATGTTTGCTTGGAAGATTGGCAAGGAGCCTTTGCTAGAGGCCTGCAGTGCAGCTGCTCAGAATTGTGTCTGTCAGGAGAATGCTGTTCGCCTCCCACAGTCCCATGCCAGAGAACCTGCTAGAGAGCGGGGGGATATCCAGGTGGACATCCAACACATCAGGGGCATGTATCTGTTGGTGGGGGTGGATAGGTTTAGCAGATATAGGTTGCTGACCATTCTTCCTGGAATGCAGGAGCATCAGCTGTTGATGGGTCTCCAGTCTTTGTTGCCAGGCTTTGGGGTGTACACCAAGGTGCAAGCTGACTTGCAGTTTGACTGCTTGATCAAGCTGGCTGACCAGCTTCCTTGTAAGTTGGTAGTGGTCCCTAGGGAATCCCATGGGCAGCAGGGAGCTGTAGAGAGATCTATACGTGAAGTAAAAACAGTGGTGCTAGCAGCTAGGAGTGTGCCTGTTGTGGCATCAGCTCTAGAGAAAGCAGCTTGGTGTAAGGGGATTGAGGAGCAGCTTAACCACAGGGTAACCTATTACTATGATGGTGTGGCAGTCTCTCCCCTGGCATTGCAGTTTGGTATGCTATCACAGGACGTGGTGGCAGCCTGCCTGAAGAAGGCAGACAGGGTGTTTTCCAGATTGAGGCGTAAGGACAAGGGTTGGAAAATGCTGAGGCCCCAGGTGGGACTGAGGGTCAGGATGTGGAAGGAACCGTCATTACCAGGCAAGCGTGGCAAGTGGCAAGATGGGCAGGTAACCCATGTTGAGAAGCTAACCATTCTTGTCTGGTGGCTTTGGAGAGTAATCCCAAGCACGTGTACAGGCTATCCTGGGCTCACGTCAAGGAGAGAAGGCCAACTGCAATCTGGCCTGAAGACGGCCCTGATCCTCCCTTGGAGGGAGATGAGCAGGATGAGAGCCAGGCAGCAGATGCTAACCCACCATGCTTGGATTATGGTCTGTCCTGGATGGATGAGGGTGAGCAGGAGTCTGCTGAGACGTCTGTCACAAGGCCAGAGGTGGCCAGGGCTGCACCACAGTCCAGGGGGCTGCTTATGGCGGACATCATTCGAGCTCTGCAGAACAGCAAGCGTGATCCCAAGGTATCTAAGCTCACGGGATGGGGGTCATGTGGGGCACCAGCACTAGAAGTGGATACCAACTCACAGGTGTCCATTCTAAGGGTAGAGGATGCTGCAGGCTTGCAGTGGTCATCCCCTAGCTGCCTAGCTGTGTCTGATTTCTCTGGGAATGTGTCCATGAAGATCTTGGGAGAAGTGAGTGTGCCTATCCTGGGGGTGCCCACCACGTTCAGTGTGGTTGAAGGGTATCAGGGGCCTGCCATTCTAGGTCAGAACTTCTTGTGCTTACCAGGGGTGAGGATATCCTCTGAGGAGCTAGCATTAGAAGGGCAGGGCCGCCTTCCCTTGCAGAGATATCGCTACTCCCAGGGTCTTAGTGTGGCTGTAAGGGCTGTGAGGGGTCTAGAGGCAGAGGGTCCTGATACAAAGGAGCCCATTGCTGGGGACCTGCTGATCCTCCCTACTACGTTTGACCCACGTGAGTTGGGTGTGCAGAGGTACCAGATCCCAGGAACGAGTCCTGTACCTTGGCGCAAGCTAGTGGAGATGATGCAAAGCCCCAAGATGGCTAAGGCATGGACTCTTGGCTTTGTTGCTTCTGGGCATGAGTGGATAGTTGCCAACTGTGCAGAGCCTGTGGATGTCCTCCCTGAGGATCACCAGCTGCTCAGTTGATGTTTGTCCTCAAGCTCAAGGAGGTAGATGGCGTGCAGGTGCCACATGTTAGACCAGTTGTGACTGAGTACCATGGCACTGGACAGTTAGCAGATGAGGAGCTTTACACACCAGGGATGCTGCATGATACATGGAGGATTTTGTTGTGCATTTATTTGTCTTTTCTGCAGAAGGGGATACCCTATAGCTCTGTGTTGGTAGATTTCAAGAGGGCTTTTCTTAAGGGTGATCAGCAGGAAGCACAGGATACTTGGCGCACAATACCCCCTTTCTTTGTTAAGGTGCCTGCAGTGTGGAGGGCAGAGCTGAAGACGAGGTATTTGAGGATTCTCAAAGGCGTGGAAGGCCTTAGATCGAGTCCCATCATCTGGAGGAAGAGCTTGGAGAAGTACCTCAGGTCTGTCTGTGGTCTCTCAGTCTCTCCAGTTGATCCTTGTCTGTTTCAGGGTAGCTATGAGGGGCTGCCAGCGTTTGCCTCCCTGCATGGTGATGATCTGCATCTCCTGGGCCATCCCACTTGGCAAGAGTTGACTCTGGCCAGGATCCAGAAACGGTTTGAACTGGGTAAGATCCAGTACATGGTTGAGAATGAGCCCATGGTGTTTTGTGGAATGCAGGCGACCTTGGTCCATCAGCAGGGTACATGGTCCATCCAGCTGGAGGGTGGTAAGGATTATCCTCAGCAGATCATAGATGCCTTGCAGGAGCCCATCACCCAGGCCAGATGTGCAACAATACGAGGTATGTTGGCATGGCTGGCCAGCATTTGTGCTCCTGACCTGTTGGTACTGAGTCGGTTGACCGATTCCCAACTGGTTGAGGTGGGTGCTGAGAGAGTGGTAGAGGCTGTTCGCATGTCTCCCCCTCTCATGCTGGGTCCTTTGGATTTGTACAGGCCTTTTGACATGATGCTCTATGTGGACAGTTCTATGGATAGTAGGAAGGTCACAGAGGTCAGGGGCCGTGCAGCAGCATTAATATCCCTGGTGCAGGAACAGTCCTCTCTGGTCTGCTGGTACAGTCGGTTGCAAACAGGGTAACTCCCAGCAGTGACATTGCTGAGTGCAGGGCAATCTGTGAAGGGCTTCATACTGCTCTTTACTTGAGGGAGCTATTTTACCAGCTATGTCAAGTGGCTTCCTGTCGGTTGCAGATGCACACACTGGTAAGAACTGACAGCATGGGCATGGTGCAGTTTGTGCACAGGCAGCTGGCCAGGAGCAGGGACCTTGATTATTTGTTGCTCAAGGAAATGTCTTGCTTAGCTAACATTGAACATGTGGCTGGCGTGGACAACCCTGCAGATGCTCTCACCAAGCTGGAGGAGAAGGCTGAGCTGCAATACCCTTTGCTTCGTGGGCTCATGGCCTCCAAGGGGGGAGGGCCAGAGTAGACCAAACAGCCTTGCTCTAGGTGGGAGGCATCCCAGTGGGCTGGGCAGCCACGTGGTGGCTGACAGCAGGTCCTTCAGAGTTCAGACACACTCTGCTGGACAGGGGTCAGGGTGGAGTCACTCCCCTGGCTGAGAATTTCGCCTGGCTCTGTCATGGAGCTGCAGAAGAGTCTTAAGGACTTTGTAATGGGCCTTGGGTCTTCATGGAATGGACCCTGCAAGGGCAGCCCAAGTGTTGGCTCTAACAGGTTGCTGTACATTTGTATATATTCTCTGTAACCAACCTGTTGCATGCTAATAAAATCCCTGGTTGTGTGACCATGTTGGACGTGGTTGCCAGGGGCCTCACTATGGGTTATACTCCTTTATAATAAAACATAATCTTGTTATTGTCATGTCTTGTTGTTTGTGATGCTCAGTTCCAGGAGCTGATCCAAACCTGGAGGATATGGGGTGGGGTTCGATTCCCCAGCTGACCTCAGCCTGGCATGTATGAATCCTGAGTTTATCCCTCAGTGAGGACATGGGCTCCCCATGTGTTGGCTAACATTTGTCAGGGCTCTCTCAGTCTTTGGAAGGATTTAAAAGATAAAGGAGGCTCCGTGGCGGGCGCCATATGAACGGGCGCCTGTGATAACTGGATGACCAGGAACTCACAATAGTACGTTCATGGACTCCTCTATCCAAACTCCTCTGACTAAGTGAAGACCTAACTTTAATCTACACCAGGTTCCCAAAGAAAGGGTTGGGATGTCATGTGGGTCAGAGGGCAACCTTTGAACCAATGAGCAGGCCTAGCTAATATTTGGAGGCACCTCAGGTTCCAAAAGAAAAGGCAGGTCTGGTCTCTGGGAGGGATCAGATGTCTGAAGGCTTGTGGGGACAGTGGCTGATAGGTTCTCAGGCTGGTCCAAGCTCCAAAACAAGAAAGGGTTGGAGTTAGCATATTGGGGCACCAATGTGCTAGATGGATGCAGGTTGAGGAGACCTTTCCAACGCCGTGTCAACCGCCTAGAACAGACAAGGGACTAGAAAGTTATCAAGTCCCGAAGTACTGCCGACCGGTGGGCGAGGGCGGGGCACACTCAGGGCATAGTGGACAGGACACGTGGCAGGCCGTGCCTGCACAGGCTTAGCCTGTACTCTCACGTGACTGGGACACAGTGTACTGAGGGCTCAACGGTACTGTGGCTAGTAGAAGCCAGTAACCAGCCAGCAGGTCTGCAAGGATGTAAGTCCTTGCAGGACTGTGGCAGGTCCTGTGCTGTCCTAGACACAGGATAGCCAGAGATTCCTGTATGCTGCCTGCAACGAGGATGCAGGCAGCGATACGAGGCTCTGGCAATGTAGCGTTGCCCAGCGTTGCTCATGACCGAGGAACAAGGATGGAACGAGGTTGCATATAGCTCGAGGCTCAACGAGGCAACGAGCGTCTTCACACACGAACCTTGGTCGTCACGACGAGTGGCGAGCCTATCGAGGGTCGTAGGCCTGGTGTGAGGATAAAGGTTGCTAGCCAGCAGCCTAGGGTCATTCCAGCCGGCAAGGACCAGGAGCTCACATGCTCTGCTGACGAGTTGCTGCGCAAATCAGTCAGCCAAGTGCTGGTTGAGCGCTCCGATCGCATATGGTTGCCGCATGGTGAGCCCCGTTTTTTTTCTATCATGTCCACATGCCAGGCCGCATTGCACTGTTTTGCCCTCATTGTGATCTAGAACTAGAAATGGATATTCATCAGCATTTTTATTCGAGTCATAGTCGAAAATGGTCGACGGCCAGCGACCGCCGACATGATCACCTTGTTCTACTTCACGAGACATCCCCGCCTGTGATCAGCGGGTGCGGTCGTCCATCGCCGCCGTTGTACACGCCGAGGTTGCCGCGTAAACATTTGCGTTTGCGAAGTCGTTAGCGTTTACATTGGCATTTTGCGTCTAGGTTGGTCTCACCTGCGCGGCTGCGCCACACAACTGGATCCAGGCCTATCCAGGCGTGCAACTGACGTGTCATAGAGCAGAATAGTAGTAGAAAGTTCAGTTCAGTGGGTAGTAGGGATAGTTACCGCAAATAGGAGTCCGAGGGGGGAACCATGGTACGGGCTCTCGGGCTTGCCGGCGGCGGCCCGCGGGTACCACGGTATTGGACGCTACCACGATACCAGCAGCGTTGGGTGCCGGTTGCGGTCCACGCGTCGTGGTTGGACCGCGGGCCCAGCCTTTTTTGTCAGGCGGTGGCGGTTTTGGGGACCGCGGACCCTTGGCTGGATGCCACCCCTCCTCCTCTAACGCCGGTGGCGCCCCACTTCCAAGCCGGTACGGATGCCAGCATGGCCAGGGCACACCCCGACTAAGCTAGTCGGACACCGACTAACCTACCCCGACTATTTTGAGTATTTTCGCGAAAATATAGCGGGGTACAAGAGCCTTTTAGTCGGAGTCCGACTAATTTCCCCAAAACGCGCCGCGCCAGCAATTTAGTCGGTGTTTTTTAGTCGGAGTCGGTGTTCTCAGAAGGGGTCCCGATCAATTCACCGCTAATATTTATTATTCGCCGCGCCGAATTAGACCTCGAGCCTGGAACTGCGGTCCGGACCAATCCGAGTCCTCCTAATTCGCGCGTATTCGTCACCATATGTGGAAAGCCTCTAAGTACCCGTAGTGGCTGAAATCACATTGCGAATAAATCTTTTCGAATGACCCCCCGAAAAGTGCTAAAATAATACTTCAATTTACCCCGTAAAGTATGAAAACCGGGAGGCGCTACACCTGTTTCTGGCTGCAGGCCGCGGCGCAGCTAGATGAAGTGGAGCGCCGCGCTTGCCGCGCCGCGCCGCGTCGCGCCAGATTGAGAACGCGTTCAATTAGGGGCCCTGTTAGCACTGATTAGGGCCTTATGTCATACTGGTACTCACTTAATTGTCAGATAGGAACTGCGCTTGGTGGGTAATTAATCAACTTGATAGGTTAGAATCCAAGTCAGACACTGAACTAGGTGCCCTAATATAAACAAGCTCCCGGGCTCGAAGTTCACCTAACCCGGGCTGAACTTTCCCCGTAAAGTGTCAAAACCATGCAAAAAAACCCTCGAAAAATTGTTTAATATTCGCAATGTGTAACGTCTGGCGCCATCTGGCGCCGGTATTGTAATTTGTTCCACCGCGCCACAGGCACTAAGCCGCCCCCGCCCACCTCCGGTGGCTTGCGCCACCTTTACCCCAGTCAACCCGTCGCCCCTCGGGTTGGGGACAACGCCTCCACCATCCGACGGCCCCAATCCCTCGCGTCGCGTCTATGTGGTTCCGTAGTTTGCTTGTTTTGTATTGGTTGTTTATGTGTAGTATTTTGTAGTATTTTGGACGGACGACCCGAGCCGCTAACTTAGCGGGTTTATCGCGGCCGTTGGATCCATCATCGGACGCTCCAGATTGTCGGAGGCTAACGTTTTAACTTTTTTCATTTTGCCTTCGTATACCGTAGTGGCTCTTATATGTGTACGCTTAATTATCGTACGAGGGCTTTTAGCGATTTTTGTTACGCGTACGGGGTTTTGGGGATTTTTTCTTAGCGTACGTAGGTATATCGTAAGGGTATATCGTAGGTATATTTGGGAGGGAGTACCCTAGGGACAACATATGGAAGCCCCTCATACGTATATCTTAGCACCTGAGGGTGATATCTTGGGATGTACGAGGCCGGAAGGAGGTTTTTTTTCGGCCTGTACGGGGTTGATTCGTACATAATTAGGCGTACTGATATAAGAGCCACTACGGTATATCAGTATATACCAGTATTATATCAGTACGCCTAATTATGTACGAATCAACCCCGTACAGGCCGAAAAAAAACCTCCTTCCGGCCTCGTACATCCCAAGATATCACCCTCAGATGCTACTATATACGTATGAGGGGCTTCCATATGTTGCCCCTAGGGTACTGCCTCCCAAATACACCTACGATATACCCTTACGATATACCTACGTACACTAAGAAAAAATCCCCAAAACCCCGTACGCGTAACAAAAATCGCTAAAAGCCCTCGTACGATAATTAAGCGTACACATATAAGAGCCACTACGGTATCAGCCACTAGGTACGGTACTAAGATGTCTTCCGAAAATGGGCTCCGCCGACGAAAGTTTTAACGTGAAAGTTACAACGCACGTTACTTGATATATGGAAGTGCGATACACGGGGATGACCAGAAGAAAAATGTAAATACCACCGCGATTGCGGTTGCTAATGCAGATTTTCTCTGCCGGTAGCGTTACTCGTCGGCCTTAATATTGGTGGATTACTAAGTATAATGTATATGTGTACACTCACTTTCACTGGCCTGAATGAAAACCTAAGTATGCACCTGTTACTACTAAACACTTCCTGCTGAACTTTTATTAATACGCGGGCGTTTCCACTGCTGCCATTGCATCCTCTTTCCAGCCGAAGTCAGGAGGGTTAATGTTTTGTGCGCACTCGAGGAAGTATATACTGCTGTCAGATTCCGGCGAACCTTGTCAATATTTTTATTGAGTACTTCAGCCAATTAGCTACAATACTGGTAAGCAGGAACCATATTAGTATAAGACACCGTCCATGCTTTCTGAATTTTCCTGGTCCTAGTCTCGCACACTCACTCACTGCAAGGGCTTCGTGAATATTACAATTGCGGGCACTGATCCCCATAAAGGATAACCTAGAGATACATGCAATTACGTTCGATGTTAGTTGGCCTACATACTCTTGCCTACATAACATCCCATCACTTGCCCTGTATCATATACCTGTATAGCCATGCTGCCCACTCATGCCTGCCATAGCATCAATTGCAACGATAGGGTCCGACCTTTGCAGCAGCCACGCCGCCGCTGAATATTTCGGAGGTGTGGCACTTGGCAGTGGGGACTATGAGCTGCAGTCAGCGGCCGAAACGCGATGCAGGGCCTCTCGCATCCCATCGCCCTACGTATCAGAGAGTGGAACTCGGGGATGGGTCACACCTGGAATACTGGCCAAGCCTTTTCTCCCCTGCCGACTCGGCTAGGTTTCTGTCGGATCTGGAGCATGAAGTCCAATGGGCGAGGCGGTAAGGAATCGAATTCGTTTGGCAAGGGCTTCCGGCCCACGTCATGCTAATAATGTCATTAGCATCTGTGGTCGCAGTGATGTAGTTTTTTTCGACTTGTGCATGATGCACGAGAGCCCCCTATACCGCTTCGCATGGCAATCACAATGAAAAGTGGATGGATTGCTATGGAGTGGCCCTGCTTGCAATGCTCGGTAATTCTGGAGCCCCGCCCCTGCACAGCTAGAGCAATTCAAGGAAGGCTATTGGAAGATAGCATGCCGACAGCTTCACTTTTTCCGTAACCATCATAACTTTGCCAACCTCCGCAGTCAATCTCAGGGTATCTCAAAGGACACAATGATGTCCCCATGATGATGTCTTCCTGGTGACGACGTCCTCGCTTGCCCCAATGTCGTATGTTTGCCATGTACCTTACCTCTCCAGCCTCCATTGACCCCGCGTGTCACTCGCCCTCTCCCTTGCCCTCTCCCTTGCCCTCTCCCTTGCCCTCTCCCTTGCCCTCTCCCTTGCCCTCTCCCTTGCCCTCTCCCTTGCCCTCTCCCTTGCCCTCTCCCTTGCCCTCTCCCTTGCCCTCTCCCGGCCTTGCCCTCTCCCTTGCCCTCTCCCTTGCCCTCTCCCTTGCCCTCTCCCTTGCCCTCTCCCGGCCTTGCCCTCTCCCTTGCCCTCTCCCTTGCCCTCTCCCTTGCCCTCTCCCTTGCCCTCTCCCTTGCCCTCTCCCTTGCCCTCTCCCTTGCCCTCTCCCGGCCTTGCCCTCTCCTGGCCTTGCCCTCTCCCTCACCCTCTCCCTTGCTCTCTCCCTTGCCCTCTCCCTTGCCCTCTTCCTTGCCCTCTCCCTTGCCCTCTCCCGGCCTTGCCCCCTCCCTTGCCCTCTCCCTTGCCCTCTCCCAGCCTTGCCCTCTCCTTTGCCCCCTCCCTTGCCCTCTCTCTTGCCCTCTCCCTTGGCCTCTCCCGGCCGTGCCCTCTCCCTTGCCCTCTCCCTTGCCCTCTCCCTTGCCTCTCCCTTGCCCTCTCCCTTGCCCTCTCCCTTGCCCTCTCCCTTGCCCTCTCCCTTGCCCTCTCCCTTGCCCTCTCCCTTGCCCTCTCCCTTGCCCTCTCCCTTGCCCTCTCCCTTGCCCTCTCCCTTGCCCTCTCCCTTGCCCTCTCCCTTGCCCTTTCCCTTGCCCTCTCCCTTGCCCTCTCCCGGCCTTGCCCTCTCCCTTGCCCTCTCCCTTGCCCTCTCGATCCCGTGCCCTGTTTCACTCGCCCTCTCCCTTGCCCTGTCGCACATACCGCCTCCCTTGCCCCTCCCCTCCTACCTCTCAGGCAGGTCAAAGTCTTTGGCAAGTTGCACTACCAGCCGCGCCTGGTGGCCATGCAAGGGGACCCTGGCATCTCGTACGAGTACAGCCAGCAGGTGGGGACACCCTGGCCATGGTCAGCAGCGTGGTGCAGCGCACGTTTATTAGGCTCGAACTTATGCACACCCACCCACCCACCCACCCACCCACCCACCCAGCCAGCCAGCCAGCCAGCCAGCCAGCCAGCCCACCCATGCTCGCTGATGCTCTGACCAGTGCACTGCATCATTGGCTTTATTATTGTTGGAGTCAATAGGTAAGCTGATTCCTATTCTAACTAATTGGATATCTATCACTGGTGGCATACCGATAAGGAATGCGGTATATCTATATATATAGTTATGTTAGGATTCCCCAGTGACTGCTGTTGGAGCCTGCTTGGCAGTCACAACCATCCTGCATCTGGTGGGGTGATGATGCCTATAGTTTGCAACCCCGTCCAACCCACAGGACATCGCAGCGACTGTCCTCGGTGGGTGTTGTATATCTAATTGTCATATATCAACGATACTCCCTGTGCTACCACGCTCTGTACCAGTGTTTTTAGTAAGGGTTTTGGTCCGCGTCAGCCTGGCTGACTTGCCGCCGTTGGCGGCGCGTCGGATCGCTGACTCGTTGCCAACGGCGGCAAGTCAGCCAATGGAATCTAAAGTGAGGATTCCCAAGGTGGTTCGCTTGCTACAGGGCCTAACGATCCCTGAGATTAGGGTTGGAGCACATGTCTAGCTTTTGAGTTCTGACTTGTGAAAGCAGCGAAAAATGGGTTCCATGATACAAAGTTCAGAATAATATGACCTACTTCGACTGTTTTTCTGAACTTACTGTTACAATACTAAGTCCTACACATCCACATTGCCACAGCCGAGAACGGCACTCACGCATCACCATCTTTCCCAGAATCTGACTCGTCCGATGATGTTTCCTTCTCGGACGACCGGCCTGGGGGCTCACCAGCATTGCCGGACTGAGCCGATGCTGCTGCTGCACTGCTGGCTGCATTGCTATCATTCCCCCTTTTCCTCTTGCTGCGGTTCAGCTCGTCTGCTGCCTGGCCTATGCCAACAATGGCACGCGGACTACGCGCAGGCGCTTTGGCCATGTCGGCGGCCTGTTTCGGCATTAAAAAAGCTGCGATCCCCCCAGATTTAATTTTTCCCAGTATTCCTTCCGGCGCCATCCCTTCACCCAAAAACTTCCAACCCCCAGGTCGCTAACTTTGCTAGTTGACTATCGGACTAAACCATTAACGTTGTTAAATGTTTATAGTAGTACAATATTACTGACCCGGCCCGAAATTTCCCTACGCATCTAGTAATGGACAGAATTCTTTCTTATGCAAACAAATCTACAGCGTTAATAAACACACCTGGAATTCGATTCAAAGTAATCTACAAGGAAAATATGTTCTTGTAAATCAGGCAACCTCGCAACGCTTCATCAATCAGCTCATCAATCATATTCCTAAAACCTTTGCCATCATCGAGACATCGACCATTGCCAGTCGTCCTGGGTTACAACTTTACGTTCGTCTAGAACTCTCGTCACTCTCGCCGCCAAGCAGGCAAAGGGCCGGCGGGTCTGGCATGGGCATGATAACGGCCTAGAATCTTGAAGCATATCAACTAACAGACCTGAACTGGTGAACTTGAATTCGTAGATATCCAGTACGAAGTTAGCATTTCAGTGGACTTCAGTACATTAGTAGGTACCCACTATATATTGACCCTGCCTGACGCATAGACTCGGTGCCCATAAGTACTGACGTGCTGCCTGAGTTTACGCGTCAGACGACTGACGTGCAGACAAAATTTATGCGTCAGTCGACTGACGCAGAGCCAAAATTTACGCGTCAGCTGTCTGACGCGCGGACGAAGAAGTCGGACGCGTCAGACACTGACGCGTCAGCGGCTGACGCATGCGTCCCGCTACTAAAAACACTGCTCCGTACGCAGGCCATCGCCAACGGCATCTACTTCGCCACCCCATGCCGCGCACTCTTTGTCACCTAAATAAAACTACTTTTTACCCTACATTAAATCACGTGGCTGCGCACGTGGGCAGCGATACAGGGATGGTCATCAACAAAGGCACAGTTGTCTCACTTGATTTTGTTTGCCGCCTCGTGACGCCTGTAGGTGATCGCGGCCGAGCCCTGGACGCCGACCGTGCTCGCCATTAAGCGCGAGGTGGAGCGCGTGACCACAGGCCACGTCTTCAACGGCTGCCTCCTCAACCGTTACAACGACGGCAGCCACTGCATGGGCGCGCACCGCGACAACGAGCGTTCTATTTCGGGATACGTGGCCAGCGTGTCCTTTGGTGCCGAGCGAGACTTTGTCATGCGGCGCATGGCGGACAGGGAGGCAGGCAGGGAGGCGAGCGGAGCAAGGCAGAGGGCGCAAGGCAGACAGCACAATGCATTCAGTGAGGCAGACAGGGAGGCAGGGAGCAAGCCGGAGGGCAATGCTGTATTGGATGAACGCTTTGTCATGAGGTGCAAGGCAGACAATGAGGCCATGGTAGACAAAGCATCCAAAACCTCGTCAGATACAGCCATGCAGGGGGCTCCAGAAGACGGCATTGACAGCGCTGCACGCAAGGAGGCGGGCAAGGCTAAGGGCGAGACTACGCCCGAGTCTATGGACAAGGCAGCAGGCAAAGGGGCTGCAGGGGAGCAGACGAGAGTGCATAGTCGAAGAGGAGATGCGGAGGAGGAGGAGGGTGATGGTGACGGCCAGGGGGCAGCCGGCAGCAGCAAGCTGGGCCCGGCCAAGCCGTTGCGCAAGGTGCTGGCGCTGCAGAGTGGCAGCTTGCTGGTCATGACGCCACGGTTCCAGCAGAATTGGACGCATGAGCTCCCGCGGCGCGCATCGTGCAGGGACACGCGCATCAACCTGACGTTCCGCGAGTTCCTGTGAGTCCCTTGTGTGTGCGGTCACTATAGAATAGTTGTGTGTGTGTGTGTGCGTGTGCGTGTGTGTGTGTGTGTGTGTGCGTGAGCGTGCGTGTGCGTGTGCGTGTGGGTGTGCATGTGCGTGGGCGTGGGCGTGGGCGTGGGCGTGGGCGTGGGCGTGGGCGTGGGCGTGGGCGTGGGCGTGGGCGTGGGCGTGGGCGTGGGCGTGGGCGTGGGCGTGGGCGTGGGCGTGGGCGTGGGCGTGGGCGTGGGCGTGGGCGTGGGTGTGGGCGTGGGCGTGGGCGTGGGGGGGAAGGCGCACATTGTTCTTAGTAAGGGTACTCGTTCAGAAGGTTAGTAAGGGTCGCTAGTGTGACCTGTTTCCTGGTGTGTCGAGCGAGGGCATGCGCATCAGCCTCATCTTGCATGAGCGTAGAATTCTTTTGACGTGCTGTGAGGAGCTGTGGTCTACAAGGGATACTTGCATGCTACTTTAAGGTTTATCTCTCCGATCTATGGTGTGAGCTATTGGCGAGAGTGTCACTAGTTAGGATATGCACATCAACCTCATGTTTTGCGAGTCCTTGTGATGTGTGGGACTTCTACCAAGCGGATGCCTGTATGAGGGTTTGCATGAGCGGTGCATGGCAGATATCGTACTCATTGGCCACCAGTAAGTAGAAAGAAAGATTCAGGCGCTTTCGAGCTGGCTAACTCTTAGGAAGGCGGCACTAACATCGCACTGACCGGCACTTCCGCATACGGCGCTGTGTTTGATAGACCCTCATGATTTGACTTCAATAGACCATAAACAAGCTCCACAGAGCAAATTTACCATGTGTGCTACTCAGGCAAGTACAAATATAATTGAGCAGGCATGTTTGCATCTGCCTACAGTTTCTTCGCACGCAATTATTTCTAAGCACTCATGCAATAATCAGATGGTATTTTACCCACATGTGACCTCCTTTCCAAGCGTGCCCCTGATGGTGGTGCTCTGAACTTCTTATGCATGGCTGCTTTGTACCCTTATATTTCCACAATACTGCGGCAGGTGACCCCCTTTCCAAGCGTGCCCCTGGCGGTGGTGTTCTTATGCAAGGCTGTTTTTTACCCTTTCCACAAAACTGCAGCAGGTGACCTCCTTTCCAAGCTGGGGTGAGGCTCACATCTCGCCGCCGCCTCTTTGCCGGCCATCTCGCACGCACAGGCCAGACCTTGAATAAAGACATGGGCCCTGCCAACTGCCAAGGGACGTAAGACTGGCCAACCGGGTAGACACCGGTTCTTCCTATGGCAGGGCCCCCTCATCCGCTCGCAACCACTGGCCGACTCAGGCGCCCTGCATTGACGCGGCGCGAACCGGACCTATGTGTCACAACTGCTTCAGGATGTAGGGCTTGGGGCATTATCCATACTTCGCGCCCGCATGATTGACAAGGAGAAATGGGCTACCATCTGCGACATTCATGTCCCTGAAGGGTATGACCCTGTTGTCTCCCCACGGCCCCCGCGACCCAGTGCTAGCGAGGGTAGAAGTCCTCAAGTAATGGTTATTGCCCGTGCTGTTACGTACGGCATCCCCCCGCCGTATTTACGCGTATTAAACCATTCCAATGGTCCCGCTAACAAATTCTGGCATGGCGGTGCGGACACGGAGATTCGGCTGGCAGACATCATCTACGCAGACGACACCACCCTCTTCGAGGACACTGAGCACGTGCAGACATTGCTTGACTGCCTGGCTCTCGAGGCCCGTGCAGTGGGGCTTGAGGTCAGCAAGAAGACAGAGGCCCTGGCGGTTGGGCTCACCAACTCACCGCCGCCCCTCTATCTCCTAGACGGCTCTCGAGTCCTGTATCGGGACCGCGTTAAGCTGCTGGGCAGCCTGCTCCCCAGCTGCGAGGTTGATGTGGACCATCGCATCTCCCTCGCCTGGCACGCTTTACGCCAGTACCGGGCCCTGTGGCGCAAGCCCCTGGGCAAGATCGAGAAACAGGACCTGTTCAAGGTCCTCGTCCTTCCTGTTCTCACGTATGGGGCCGAGACGTGGACCCTCACCGCCGACCTGGCCCGCAAGCTGGACGGCGCGGTCACCAGCATGCTGCGTTCCATTTTCAGAGTAGGATATGCTGCTCATGTCCGCAATGAGGACCTGTACCAGGGCATGCCCTATATCACCAGCACCATTAAGCAGCGCCGCCTGCAGCTAGTAGGGCACCTAGCTCGTACCAACCAGGTAGACACCTCACGTGGCCCCCCCGCAGGACTGCGACCAGCCCAGCCTGGCCGGCACCTCCTGACGTGGGCCGGGCCCAGTGATGTTAGACGCCGCAAGGCCCGCACCTTCAAAGAACAGCTAGTAGAGGACATGGGGGGCCTAGGCCTCTCCGTGATTTGGAAGAAGATGATGGACAAGGCCAAGTGGGCCCAGGTCATAGAGGACAACGAGCCCCCCCCGGTGGGGAAGCGCCCGCGGGTGCAATCCCGTGGGAGGCACGCTAGACAGCTCCCCTAGGGCAGCGTGCGGCTGTCTAGATAGATGTTGTAGTTAGAATGCTGTTAGATAGATGTAGTATGTAGCCGATGTAGATAGACTAGACCGGTAGGACTGTTTGCACCCATCCATCCATCCATCCATCCATCGGGGTTAATGCTCCGTGACTCCCCAACGAGAGCACGAGTCTAATTAATTAATTAATTAATGGTCCCGCTATGAATTAATTAGTTAATCCCGCTATTAGTTACTTAATTAATTAATTAATTAATTAATGGTCCCGCTGTATTTACGGCAAAACTACGGCTGGATTATGCGGCGCAGCCTGGTCGATAGCAGACACTGCACTTTCCCTAGGCAAATCCGTGTGACGCAGGGCTCTTGCCACGTGTAAGCGGCGCAGCTGCAGTGCTGCACTTGACCGACTGCCAGCCGTGCAGCACTGTAGCTTGGCGTGCACAGTAAAATAATTAATGCAACTAAGCTCACGTTGTCGAGGGGCGAGCTGAGTACTGTCATTACAGTTTGTAGTCATGGCAGGCGGGAGAAAAGCAGGACCGGAGCACAATCACGTGCTTAGGGTGGTTGAAGAAGTCACAAACCTTCACTCGATAGAGCAGGAGCCGGTGTGAGGCTTGAATGCAAGTACTGCGGTCTTTCCATGGGCACTCCGGAGAAACCCGTCGGGGCTACCCGCATACGGGCTCATTTGGCTGGTGAGGCTGGCGAAGGCATCGGCAAATGCACAAAGGTTCGGGCCGACATGGCAGTTTTTTTTCAGGTCGTTTTAAAGAAAAGCCTGATGAGGCGAATCAGAAGAAGGATCTCGGCAAGGCAGTCGAGCTGGTGCGCCATGTTGCACGCGCAGTGGGCCATGCGAGCAGCTCATGTCCGGCTGCTTCGACCCCTCTCTTTGTTGGGCGGGTCCTTGCTGGGTCGCGGTGCTTCCAGCTCGCTCACCGGGCAGAGCTTGCTGCGGCCAGCTGGTACATCCCTGCACCCGGCTTCCATGCCAGTGCTGGCAACCGGCTCCGGCTTTGCAACATCAGAGGCTGGAGCAGCCCAGCCTGCAGGCGCAGCCAGTCTAAGGGCAAGATGCGTCAGTCCATGTATACTGGTAGAGATGAATGTCATCTTACTACTTAGTGAATAAATTGAGTTGTATGTTAACTATCAAATTTAGCTAATTTGCTACTGTGAAGTCATGAGAGTTCTAACTATGAAGTGAGACAACTATTCCTGGACGCGCATAGTCCATTGCAATTTCTTATCATTCATTCTTGCATCTTGATGGCAGTTGCTTGCAAGCTGCACTTCGGCAGGGGGGGGGGGGACACGTATGAATGACGTACTAATGAGGCCAAACGTATGATATTGACGTATGAATGGTCAGACGTATGATACTAGTTTAGTCGCGTACCGTACATAACATCACGGGTTATTGCCCCCGAGGGTAGCCGCTACACTACCGCCTCATCTGCCATTAAATTAGAGCACGGCTTGGATGAGGATTATATCCCCATCTGATGATCTACTGTGGGGTTGAGTGGACGTATAGGATTTTACGTTCGATGGATAGAGATTGGTAAGCTCTTTCCAAAGGCACGAGCAAGTTACGAGACGTAAAAGTTGTGACAACTGCTAGGTAGTACTGTCGGTACCGCGCACCAATGTGGGCACATATAGGTACCGGCCGTATTAGTGTGTCTTTGATGGTCCGCAGGTATTGTCCGAGTTGCGAGCCATGACCGTTGCATTGTGGTGCGACTAGACATGCAAGATGACGAAGGCGTTTTCCTCAGTAGAAGACCTTACATACAAAGCAAGCTAGGTCGGCGTTCGGCGCGATCACGGGACTGAGAGATGTCTACAGCAATTGCAGTGACCTTGCAACCTTATAGAGCTAGATTGATGAAAAGCTGAAAAGGAATGTAGATTGACGGGATGATGTGAGTTCATTACCCATCGAAATTTTCAGGTCAAACAGAGGATCTAGATTGAGGACGAGACAATGGCATCGTTTAGCAGTGTTTTTTTTAGTGGCGATATGCCGCCAAATGTGGCGGTGTGGCACTTTTTTTGGCAAAATGTGGCGGTGCCACCCACTTTGACAGGGCTCCCAAGAAGCCACAATTTGGCCGTGCTGTTCTACTTTGTAGTTTCGTTTCGCCACAGGGTGGCCGTGCCTGAAGTTCACTCTAGTACAGGTTACGCCACAATTGGCAGTGTCAGCCGAACTTCCGGCCGGCGTTCCGCCACAAGCC
>RPFO01000248.1:92500-132500 GCA_009746045.1 Mesostigma viride
TCTTTTAATTTAACCCTTAAATCTCCCAACGGAGTCATGGACTGTCTAATCACCAAGAAAATGCCCTCAAATGAGGACATTTTTAAGCATGGATACCATTTGTAATAACTCACACATATCAACACATCCATGGGTACGGTATGGAACCATGTTCATTTATGATATGTTCAAGAGTTGCAATGCTTAACATCCATGAAATATGATCATTGTATAATTGTTTACAATTTATGAATGCAGGGGGGTCGCTACGCGAGTGACCAAATAGCACTCAAGTCAACAATATGCCAAGAAAGAAGGCATGGCCAGGTCATGGCTGGTCCTGAAAATGCACCCAGGGTGCCCACAGCATGTCTATGTTACACCCTCGCAGTCCTAGACCCTGCAGCCTGCCAGGGGGGGCACAAAATGTAACTGGCAGCCAGGGACCATGGTGCAGGCCAAACAGCAGGTGTAAAGCTAGCTCAGTCCAAAGAGTGAAATATGAAGCAAATACTTGCCAAGGTTAGGTCCATGATCGTTAGTAGAGGCTCGGCTGCCACCACGGTGCTAAACCATGATGCTGAACCCTTACGTTATATATGAAACATATACTGCAAAGAGGCACAAGTTGTAACACAAGCACAATGTAAACATGACAAGCTCAAGTTTCCAAGCCAGTCTTGATCACTTGGACATGAGTTGAAGCATTAGAAACATATGGGCAACATACCAGCAAGCCTTGAAAAACTTCTCAGCAACAAGGCAGTATATGTGTTGAATCAAACTACCACAACGCACAGCGACTTCTACTTGCTGCTGTTTTGATAACGCAAGGCCGTTTACCTTTTCAGTGACGCAACGGGAAAAGAAAGTACTGCCCAGCAAACTTCCGTTATTCCCCGGACATAAACCTAATCAAAACCACGAAGTTGGGCATTGAAAGCAACCGGAATTATCACGTCTGCGGGAGTTACAGGTTACAATCCGCTTAACACGGTTACTTAGAACGATGCGGTTGAGAGTGACAGTCGGAACCTTGTTCTTGACGTGCGCCCAGGCCGCCAGCTGCGCGGGCCAGCTCAAGAAATATATATTAAAGGACGGTGACGCGTGGGAAGCACCCAGCCTTGCGGCAAAAGAAAAATATGGCTCGCGCTCGCCCTGGTTTTTGCCAGGCGCGACTGCGACATCACGACGAAAAATGTACCATAACCCATACTCGCGATATCCGCAGCGCCTGGGCGGAAAAACATATTGTAAAAACGATCTGCGAACTGACCTATCATGCGATCTACGTAGCTCTCAGATTTTCTTCAACAATGCCAAAATCCGTTCATGAACAGAATTTTCGACATATACAAAGCACCTGCACGTGAAGAATAGCATCTTCGAAAGCACTAGATGACGATCTAAAATGCTGTCTTCGTCCGGGGCAAAATAATGCCCTATAACATTCAGGCAAGCCTCGGAACTGGCACGACCCCATAGCCGCCACTCGACAAAACACTTGATTGCATTGCGATGTTCTTGCTGTTGTAGGTACTTTTCGTCACCTCATATTTTCCAGGTACGGTCGACCCCTGTCGACCCCAGGGGCTTGGCGCGCTCAGTACCTATCCCAGTTTCGCGCCAAAACCCACCAAGTGACCCTAGGACCAAATTTGGCGCCAAAACCACGCCCCTGACCCCCCCCGTCTCAAACGAGGACTATGTCCTCAAATGAGGACATTTGGTTTTTGGACAATGGTATTTAAATTTAATTTAATTTTTAATTTAAGGCACCATGGTCATTGAAATGTTAATTAATCTTATGAGCTAATTAGTAGTCGCGCGGCCCCGGCCGGTCCAACATGATCATGGTCAAGGTAGGAGTTGTCTAATGTGATTGGCTAATTACTACTAGGTATTGTCAAACAAACCAATTTAATTCCAATGCCACAAATGGCTGAATTTGGAGGCACGCTGTGCTCAGCCTACCATCATAGCCAGGGCTAGGAGAATGGGTGTGACCAGGGTTTCGACACTTTAACCCATAGTCCGGGAATGGGTTTTTGGCATTTTAACCCATAGTCCGTAAATGGTATGTTATAACATACAAGTAGACCCGGCGGGGGCCAAGCCCCCAACTATTTTGGACTACACAACTATTGGAGAATCCTATTCAAGCCCGGCTGCGCAGAGTCTAAATTCCCGTGGCCCGGTGCCAGTGGCCCAGTGCCCGTGGCCCGGCGCGGCGCCCGTGGCCCGGTACTGGTTAGTGGCCCGGTGGCTACTGGCTAGTGCGAGTTGTGGCCCGTTGAAATTCCTTTCGTCCCTCCGTTGCTGAATTTTTTTCCCCGTGGCTAGTTGCCCGTGGCCCGTGGCTACTACTATACTGGCTTCGCTGCGGTCCGGATAGGAATTAGTACGGTGCAAGTAGACCCGGCGGGGGCCAAGCCCCCAACTATTTTGGACTACACAACTATTGGAGAATCCTATTCAAGCCCGGCTGCGCAGAGTCTAGCTAGATTCCCGTGGCCCGGTGCCAGTGGCCCAGTGCCCGTGGCCCGGCGCGGCGCCCGTGGCCCGGTACTGGTTAGTGGCCCGGTGGCTACTGGCTAGTGCGAGTTGTGGCCCGTTGAAATTCCTTCCGTCCCTCCGTTGCTGAATTTTTTTCCCTGTGGCTAGTTGCCCGTGGCCCGTGGCTACTACTACTGGCTTCGCTGCGGTCCGGATAGGAATTAGTACGGTGTACAGTTTTTGTTGTTGTTGTTGTTGTTGTTGTTGTTGCCAACGGTTCGCTGCGCTCCGGAGAGGAATAGTAGAGTACGGTGCTCGCTTCGCTCGCGGCTCGCTGCGCTCGCTGTGCGCTTTCAGCGCAGCTTTTTCCGGTGAAATGGGTGTTAGTTTATTTCCATATAACAGTTAAGGTGACCCAGGTATGCCAAAAATAGCCTGAAATGCCTAGTTGTGCCTAAATTTGGGGTGCCCGCATTATTAATAAGGCGCGCCCTGCGACCATGGTAGCCATTGTACTGAAGATATATCGTCATCCGGCATATTATTTGCTTAAAGTGTAAAGACCTGGTTCATGCCCATGAGTGCATGGAAGACTTCCAGTGGGCTGGGGGTGTCATTGTTAGGGCCCGGGTCCCATACTTTGTGTTGTTCCGTTGCCAGGAGCCAGTAACGACGCATGGCCAGGTTCCAAGAGGAGATAAACCGGCGAACCACGGCACCTCTCGTGTACGCGGCACGTAACGTGAATACGGTCTCGTTGCGAACTTGCCATATGGTGTGAAGCATCGTCGTGCGTAGCCATATCCATGCCATCTGGTTGGCTGTGAGGCTCGCGTCCCGTAATCCCGTGATGCCGAAAATAACCGTAGATAGTGTGACGGTGGTGGGGGGAGCTGTAATAGCCATCCACTTGGCCCATATACCCAGCAGCCATTGCCAAACCCCTGCGAGTTGGCAGTCCAGAAATCTGTGCTCAATTGTTTCATCTGGAAAGTTGCATAAGCACGCCGCCGCGTGGGAGTACCGGTGGTGCAATTGGGAATTGACCCCGATGGCCCGATGCATAAGCAGGTGCTGGACGTCGGTGGCCCGTTTGTCAACCAATGGGTGATCAACTGCCAAGGTAATGTTCTTGATCCAGGTGTAGCCCGGCCACTCGGGGTGCCAGCGCAGGCGACCCGGGTGCATCCTATGATTTTTATGTAGAAGTAGCCGGTATCCCCAGTCTGCCGTGTACTCGAAAAGGCACTTCGTCATGGGGTGCCGCCAGATGTGAGGACCCACCCAAATTCTAGCGGGTCTAGAGCAAGCGTGTCCAGCGCCCCTTGCCAACATGTAGCCATGTGGTGTCGCGTATCACTGTGGTGGGGTCCAGGGGTAACATGCACGCCTGTGACAGTGACCACGGGACCACTCGAATGCGGTGACATTGACATGCTGGAATGTAGGCGTACGATGTAATCAATTTGCCGAGAAGTCCTTGACCGTCGGGTGTCTCCTGGAGCAATTGTATGGTAACGCCCGTCGACGCGACCGCAACGATGCAGCCCTTATGTATGGACGTGTCGCGATCCGGGTAATAGCTCACCCATTCCCCGATTTGTAGGGGTTTGCGCGGGGTTGTCATGAGGGTATGCCATCCTGCGGGAATTGCTTGTAGAAGGTTGTCCCAAGCTGGTCGGCTGGGCATGTTTGCGATCCACGCGCTGATTTCCGTGTATGTCAGAGGCGATATCGGTCACCGTCAGCCGCGTATAAATCGATGATTCGCGTAACCGGCGGGTGGCCGTCAAAAAGCCCTCATATGGGTTGCGGCCGCTTAAAACACCAAACACATTATGCTCACTATCGCGCAGCAAATCATTGAAATATAATGGTTGGCGTGCCACCTCTTCCCGCGTGGTAGGGTGAGCAATTCTGTCCGGTTTTAGGTTCTTATAACCTTTCCACATACGTGCCCAGTACCATGATAAGCCTTTGTACGAAGTGAGCGCACATGTAAGTATTGCTGCCCCCAAGTGCCATGATGTACCATTGTGTGGGTATAGGTTGTGGCGAAAGCTTCTTGTGCCAACATACAACCAGGGTGTGCGTTTACGCCTATGAAAGCGGTTAGGATCTGTTTGGTGTACACTGACCATAAACGCCACTCCATATTATGTAAGCCCAAGCCTCCTTGAACCCATGGCATATAGGACATGTCCCGATCGATCCATCCCGGCACCGTGTGTGTTATGATACCCTGCTGTTTCCAAACAAAATTGCTGCCGATTCGTTGGATGATCTTGGTGGTGTACTCGTTAGGTGGGTGACCTTGGCAGTAGTAGAGCACTTTGGAGAATAACATTTGGTTGGTGAGGAGGACCCTGCCCCGTAGGCTGAGACGGGGAACCGCTGCCCATCTTGATGCCGCTTGGAGCATGCCTGTGAGTTTGCCACTGTGTGTTGTGTTGTCATACAAAAAGGTGGGGTGTTCAGCAAGACGTCCATCCATAGTGCAGCCGATAGGGCAGTTGTGTAATAGGTGGTGACCGTCTGGCTGGACCCATGTCACAGGCAGATTAGGGAGTGATAAGCGGGGGGAGGATCCTCTCCCGATGTGCAGCCCCGTGGACTTTTGCACGTTACACCGCTGTTGAGAGGCCATAGAGTATGTCGTGATATTCTCCATGATAGCATGCACATCGGTAGTGGAGGTACAGACATTAGTGGTGTCATCAACATAAGCAGTTTGGAACAAACCTCGCGGTTTACCTTGGATGGGGAAGCCCCTGATCCTGTTGTCGCGAGCGTGCAAAAAGAACAGCCCGGCATGCGCAAGAAGAAACAGGAGCGGGGACATGCAGTCGCCTTGTGGGAGTGACCTAGAGCTAGTGCCTGTGCGTGAGAAGTGCCCGTTTAGGAGTAGGGTCCATGAGAGCGATTTAATCATACCGATGGTGACATGCGTGAAAGTGCCACCAAATCCGAAACCGCGCAATGTCTTCTCGAGGTAGTCCCAACACATGCGGTCAAAAGCTTTTTTGAAATCCCAAAATAGTATGATGCCGAGTATGTTGTGGCGCCACGCTTTTTCCACTATGTCCATAAGCATGGTAATGCTATCGTTTATGTGTAGGTTAGCGCGGAAGCCGACTTGTTCCGGACCGATTAGGTCGTCGAGTACTGTGTAAATGCGTAGTTGTAGTATTTTACTGATGATTTTGTACGCAACCGTGAGTAGTCGTATGGGACGGTAGTTTTGCCATTGAGTTTTAGACCCCTTTTTAAATATGAGGATTAGTGCGGTTTCTGCCCAGTTGCCAGGGACGATACCTGTGCGCCATACTTCGAGGACGCATTTGTAAAAGCCGGCAGAAAGGTCGGGCCAAAACTTCCTCCAAAATTCTACAGGGATGCCGTCCACGCCGGGTGCACTGCCGAGTTTGATTTTGAGCATAGCAGCCTGTGTCTCAGCTTGTGTGGGTGTCTGATCTAGTTCTTGCTGCTGCGTGGTGGTGAGGCGCCGTGGTATCGCCTGAAGGACTTGGTGGATAGCTTGAGGTGCTTGAGGGTGCGGTTTACTTCGGAATAGCTTCGTAAAATATTGATGACCGCTGTTTAGTATGGAATGGGTGTCGGTGTGGATGCCCTGGTCGTCGTGAATTTCTGTTATCAGCGTGTGTGTTCGTTGCTTGGGGAGGAGTGCAAAATATTCTTTATTCATTTTTTCCCCCGTTGTGTGCCACCAAAGGTTTTCCGCATCTATGGCGTTAGCGTGTCTTTCGTATCGCAGTTTGTCCAAGGCTAGCTGGGCTTGTTGCAATTTCGCCATGTCATAAGTATTGAGTGTTTGCTTAAGTTGTAGACGGTTGACAATACGTTCGTAACATCGGTATTCATGGCCTTTCTGTTGTCTGAGCTCAGCAGTGTATTTCTTGGAAAGTTGCAATACATGTTGTAGGCCGGCTTGCATCCATCGACAATGATCGGTATAGTGAGGGATGCTGGCCACCCACTCTCGCCAAAAAGCTTTTACTGAGCCGTGAATGTTTGATCCCTCAATAAGTCTCGGTTGAAGCGGGGGATACCGGGTCCCCGCGTCGGTGGGGTGTGGTGCGTTAAGGTGATAATACAAGGGTAGTGGTCCGAAAGAGTGATAGAGCGATCTACCCTAGCATGACATACAAGGTCCGCCCAAGCGTGCGTGGCATAGATTCTGTCTAGACGGCGTGTGATGCGGTGACCGTCGCGTGTTGCAAGCCAAGTGTGGTCGTTGTCCCTGGAGCGCAGTAGGTCGTGTAGGTTAAGCTCTAGTAGCTGTTCGTGAAAGGGGTTTGTACGTGATTGAGGGTGCGCCGCCATGTCTAGATTGAAATCACCCATCAATATGACCTCCAGGCCGTGGGAAATAATGGCGTGGATCATCTGAAACATGTCTTTGAAAAAATTATGTTGTTCAGCTGGGTCGGTTGGGGCGTAAATTGAAAGAAGGTACCCCTGCTTGCTACCCCAGGTGATGTGCTGTCGTACCCAGCGGCCTTGCCATTGAGCCGCCGCCGTATCTACCGGTTGGGACCAAGTGTGGCAGGTGAGGTGTGAGGAAGCCGTTTTACGGTATTGAATCAAAGCTGTGCCCCCCTGGGTTCCTCGCGCCCAGGCCCAGCGACTCTCACTATTAGGAGCTAGTGCTCTCACTGCTTTGTTGGCCGTGACCCCGGGCCTTGAATTTTATGCTCTTGCAGGCCCAGCCAGATCTCATGGGCTGGGCCGCCGTAGCCCTGCAGTAATGATGCGAGGTGAAGGGATAATTGCTTGATACGAGTAGCATTGGGTATGCAAGTAGCGGCAGTACGTACTCCATAGCTATTGAGACCGCGCACATTCCATGAAACTATGGTGAGTTGGCTCATGTTACGAGGTGAGTGGCGTATCAGGTAGGTCTTACCTAGTCACGGTTGGCGCGGCCGCCATGTCCGTTGCGTCCGGCGTTACCACGTATGTCCATGCCGGTGTTGTGGGTGATCCCGGGAAAAGCGCAGAGAAACCACAAGCGAGGAGGAGTGTCAGTGTCGAGTGTTGGTGGGGTGCCGGAACTGAGCTGATGGGTGATGACCATGGGTTAAAGCCTCATTGCCTTGCCGTGTCTAGCAATGACGGCGGATCTCAGGGGGGGGTTTCTAGGCGATGTCGAATCGCCAGGGATGGCGCTAGTGGTTCCTCCACTAAACCGCCAGTGCATGGTAATTCCGTAACCAGGGGTTAAAGTGTGTCGTCCGCACCTGCGGTAGGGGGGTATTTGCATAATCAGGAAACCCAGCACCTGCCGGGTATGCACTGACCATAGCTTGTACCGTCCCACGAACAGCACTTTACCCGTAATCCGACCGCAATCCGGGCTAGCCGTCATGAGAACAATGTGGTTTGCAGGTGCCTACGTACCCACGTAAGACAGCCTGTGACCGACATGGACCGCATGGCGGCTAGCCTAAGAGGTTGCGGGCAAGAGAGAGCTCGTTAGACGCACCTTTTTACGAAGAATCCGGCGGTATCTCCCCGGCCGCGAATGGTCGAGGCTATCGCCTACTATCCTTTTCAGCGCAGCTCGCTTCGCTCGCGCTCGCTTCGCGCGTACTGTATCTGCGATATCTGCGATTCTTCCGTCGACCTCCGGAGTACCCCCTAATGGCTGATTTTTGTACCACGATTTTCTACCTAATCATCGGACCAACGGTCACGAAGCTCGCTTTACATAGGGGAAAGGACCATTTGACTCCCCGCCAAAAACGGCGCCGCGCCAGTGGCGCCGCGCCACTTCTGGCGGATGCCACGTGTCCGGTGGGTCCGGGGACACTTAGCTCGTCGTCTGTCCCTGGTCCTCTACGGAGGACTGAGTTGAACTCAGTCCTCTCTAGAGGACCGAGTTTTTGGGTTTCGTAGAAAATTCGCCCCGGTCAGAATGTTTGACAAAAAAATTCTCTCAAAATTTATTCAAATACTACGTGAAAAGATCTTTCTTGGACATATTTTTGGGATTTTTTTGGATTTGGTATGCGCGGCTAACTGTACGGTCAAAGTACAGGTGGTAAGGGTACTTTTCCACGTGAAACGCGAGTTCCGGAAATGCACGACCTAGCCATGGCGGCTCGCGCCCATGCATGCAGTTTACGTTTGCGGACGAGTTAGCCGTCCAAACTCAGTAAATAGATTAAAAATGCCCTAAAGATGATATAAATCAATTTTTAGCTCGCGGGGATGCGATTTACCCGGTGTCGGCACTGTTCTTGCTGGAAAAAACTGCGATAAGGCAGGTCGACGGAATTGATTACTGCGCTTGCTTTCCGGCGCAATTTCAATGGCTGATAGGTTTCTTTCTACATTTTAACATGAATTGTATTAGAATATATTGAGTGACAGTATAGATTTGATGATCTCGACCATTCTGTCACGTCATGGTCTATGTGCCGCAAAGTGCCACTTTTGCGGGCACCGCCTGGGCCAAGGTAACGCCAGCCGTGCCAGGTAAAGCCGGATAATCGTTGCCTCTTCGTTCCTTGATGTTCGTACATGAGTTTAAGCTTGCGAGGCGTTGTCAGGTTCAAGTCTTGATGCTCTTTCTTGACCGTTGCCTGCCCCTCTCTAAAACCCCCTTTTCAGATGATGTTAGCAGGCATTTGCCTTAACCCAGTGTAGTTGTGCAGGGTTTTAGGAGCTGTGCAGGTTTAAACACCTTCATAGATGTTAGTTATTCTTTTGCTACGTTCATACTGCATGATTGTGTGGCCACGGGCTGCGTCAAGGGTGCATTCAAGCTTTTACGGGTGAGTGAAAAGTCTTGGTGACAAACCACTGCCATCATGTGCCAGCAACTATGTTGGCCACATCATGGCAAGGCAAAAAAGTTATAGCCATATCTATTGTTGTTTGAAACAATGGAAATATGCTTAACCTACCCATTATATTGGTGGTTGACACTTATAACATAACCCTTTGTTGGTAGGTATCCAAGCCCATTCCCTACATGCATGCATAGGCTCTCACTACATGATAAGGTATGATATACCTGAAGTATGATGATGCAAGTGTGTTGTCCTGTAATGCTTGAAGGGAAATGAGTTGATTGGGATGGTTGGTGGCCACGGTGATGTAGTATGACCGCACTTACATGCTAGCAAAGTTAGCAAAAGCCCCATTCCTCTCCTGAGGACTGAGAGTTTTTTAATTGTTTCAGGCAGTTGCAGTGGCCAAATGGAGCCCAGTTTTTTGCCACGCTTCAAGAACTATGTTGTTTACATGCCTATATTTTTTCTTCATGCACCAGGATTTGATTGAATTTTTCCCACTCGTTCTTATCCCGAAAAATGCAAATTCGCGAGGGGCGCCCAACGTCCGTGTAATTTTCAGGTGTTCGGGTCAAGTTTTCACATATGCAGTATTTTTGCCAACAAAATGATATCTAGTACACCCCAGATCCACATCAAAACATTTGGGATGGACCCCCCACCTAGTCGCTACACGCGGTTGAAAATTGTCAACTCAGTCCTCCTGTGAGGACTGAGTTGGGACAGACGACGAGTTAGGGACGAAGGTGATGCATAGGTTTGGGTGTTATATTCGCCATAGCCTGGTAATTACAACGTGTATTGAGAAAGTATCACGTGACTTTGGCGGGAAATTTTCACTCGCGCGCGCGCGTAACGAGATATGGCTGCTAGCGTGCCGTTATCAAGGAAATTTTGCGTCTCGCGGCTTGTAATGGTTCAGAATGTTGCTCAGAATAATGATGCGTGATTTTCGTAGGTCAGGGGTGGCCAGATGTATAGCATTGGTAAAATACAGGTAGGAAATTACTGCTTTCTTGGTCGTCATTACCATATGAGTAATTAATTAATTAATTAATTATCAACATCACTCCGTTGGGAGTAGATGTAGCACATAGCCCTGAGAAGGGGCATATGGCTTTTAATACATTCTAGGCTACTTCATGCAAGGGTGGGAATGTAAGCTACCCCTGCTCTAGGTGCACCAGGGCACCCGCACCCTCATGGTCTATCACGCTATGCCCGGGTAAGGGGGGAGCATGCCTGTGAGGGGGAAGATCATCATGGCTATACAAAAACTAGAGCGTGGCATCTCAGCAGAGAGCAGCTCTCTGCATGGGCACAGCATTACTAAATAAAACTAGGCATCGTCTGGAGTGTGGCTCATCATAGGCACACATGTACATGACTAAAAAGGCTAGGCCTAAGCTGGTATAGTGCCTGTAGTAGGCGGGCATGTACAAGGCCACTGTCTAACTATTCTACACTACTGCTAGATGAGTAATGGCATGTCATATTTTGATTTTCTTCTTATGGCCCGGCAGTCTGCGCCAGCCCAAGCACCCAGTTTTGATACGGGACATCCGCAGCAGCGTCCCTGTGAATTCGGATGCGTGTCGCGTCCGTGATCTATCACGTCCGCAATTCAGATTTTAGCGTAATTCTGACGTCCGCAGCCTTGTGCGGGTTGCTATACCGCGGCCCGGTACTGACGCCGCGGATCTCAATTGTACTCACGCGCCAAGTCCGCTGAATTTGCTGACGGAACTTTTGGGCGGACCTGAATTTCACTGACATTCGTCACAAGGGCAGTTTGCCGAATGCTGGTACGCAGCAAGCCGGCGAGGCACTGAGCAGATGTGCAATTTCAGGATTTCAACGTGGGATACCAGACACAAATGCAAGGAAGCCCCAGGCGGTGCCTGGCATAGCCGATAGATTAACCCATAGTCCGGGAATGGGTTTTTGGCATTTTTAGACCCCTGAAAATGGAAAAAATCATAACTCATAGGCCACAACTCCAAATACCCCCAACCAAGGTGCTAGGAGTATCTACACTTCAAGGGCTTTCAGAAAATGCAATAATATCTCAAGTCCATTCAGTGCTTTGCAAGATATTTACTGCCAACGTTGGACAAAAGACGATCATTTTCAGGCAAGGGAAATCCCCTTAGTAGTTTACCCCTGCAGGGAGGGTTCTAAAAAATTATTCTGGGGTTGGACAATGTCAATAGATAGTGCCACCATGCTTTCCTTGGGTCAGACCGCACGGATAGCCCATCTGACCTATATAATGCGCTCACTTACGTGTGTGGGTTACGCGCGCGTAAGCAGCCATCCATGAAATGCCACACACTTATGCATTGTATACAGCCACATAGGACTGTAAAAAGTGCTGGGAAACAAAGAAGTGCTAAACCAGCACTAACGGAATGGCATCCTCCAAAGAAACACCACAAACTGAGCAGATTTGGGGCTAATAGCACTCATACAGCAGGCATGGAAACCTGCTGCAAGAGGCACTGATACACTCGTGTAAAATGGATGTATAAACGACAGATTCCCGTGCAAACGACATGCAAACACGTTGCCGTACCTGGCTTGATCACGACCTTTCCGGGTTCTGCTGGCCGGGACCCTCATATCTCACACTGGCTAATGCTTTCCAGGCATAGGCCGCCATAGCCGCATAATGCATGCATCCGACATGATTACCAGGTTGATGTTCTGTGCAAAGATGACCTATAAACGCATCCGAATTCACAGGGACGCTGCTGCGGATGTCCCGTACCAAAACTGGGTGCTCGGGCTGGCGCAGACTGCCGGGCCATAAGAAGAAAATCGAAATATGGCATGCCATTACTCATCTGGTACTGACGACCAAGAAAGCAGTAATGCCCTACCTGTATTTTACCAATGCTATACATCTGGCCACCCCTGACCTACGAAAATCACGCATCATTATTCTGAGCAACATTCTGAACCATTACAAGCCGCGAGACGCAAAATTTCCTTGATAACGGCACGCTAGCAGCCATATCTCGTTACGCGCGCGCGCGAGTGAAAATTTCCCGCCAAAGTCACGTGATACTGTCTCAATACACGTTGTATTTACCAGGCTATGGCGAATATTACCCCCAAACCTATGCATCACCTTCGTCCCTAAGTGTTCCCAGACCCACCGGACCACTGACATCCGTCACGGGTGGCGCGGCGCTCCTGGAATTGAGCGCCGCGCCACCGGGGGTCAAACAGTTCGATATATCGAACTGTTTCCGGACTAAGGGTTAATTAGATTTGCCCTTGTATATTTGTGTTCGCTTGACAGATAAAGCTTGAAGTTTAGCTTGTCGGAAATTAGACAATGTTATGATTGGCTGATGTCTAAAGTGGCGCTAGTGGCGCCAGCCGCCAGGCTTGAGCTTTGAGCAGTATAGAAGGATGAGCAACGAACCATGGTGGTCGTTGTTCGTCCGTTTCTCTCCCTCACAACTGGTTTGTTGTCTTCATGGGGTGAAATAGTTCGAGCAGCCCGGAGCAGCCCCTGTGAGTGGTTGCATGCAGTCAGTTGCCATGAGGATGGACTGACGGATATGACAATGTATTGGTTTTGTTAAGAATGTGTGTAAGACTGAGAACGAGACAAGGGACAGGGCCTTCGGGCACCCTGGTCGTCGTTGGCAAGAATGCCAGTAGGAACTAGGTCGGGAACACACGCGTACTGCCGCCACAAGGGGCCTGCAGTGGCGTCAACCAAGGGACCTCACAGCTGCTCTTATAACTACAACATTACAACTCGACACTCTTTGTAATTCGTCATGTATCTCATTGGAATTGAAATGTCTTTTGGTTGCTTTAATGATAAAGCATGGTCTCAAGAATCGGCTGGTTGGGCCGGATTGCCTGTCATGAAGGTGGCGGTGCCATAAAGGACCGCACCTTTCATTCTCATTTTAGGTGGCATATCTCACACATGATTCCTGCTGATAGTGGATGCATTCCAAGTAGCGGTAATGACCAGTCCAGGATGATATGGCACGCAAACGCGACATGCGTTTATAGGTCATCTTTGCTCAGAACATCAACCTGGTAACCATGGCGCATGCATTCATTATGCGGCTATGGCGGCCTATGCCTGGAAAGCATTAGCCAGTGTGAGATATGAGGGTCCCGGCCAGCAGAAGCTGGAAAGGTCGTGATCAAGCCAGGTACGGCAACGTGTTTGCATGTTGTTTGCCGCGGAAGACGCTGCCATGCATTGTAGTTGACGAGTTTATTGGTGCAGCATTTAGCAAGCTTCCATGCCTGCTGTAAAGAGTGGTATCAGCCCTGTGAGTGCTCAGTTTATGGCATTTCCTTAGAGTATACCACCCCGTTAGTTCAGGTAGGCAACCCTTTTGCATTCCAGCACTTTTGCCAGTCTTTTGTAGCTTGTTATAATGCATTACTGTGTTGCATGTCATAGATGGCTGTCTACGCGCGCGTAACCCACACACGTATATGAGCGTGGTGCCATGTGCAAAACTCAATTCTGAGTGGCCCCCCCTGGTATGGGGATGCCTGAACTACCTAATAAAATTATCCAACCTTGACATTGGTGTTTACAACCCTCCCCTGAAAAAAAGGGGGGGGGTCCATGGTGTGATGCATGAAAATGTTCGTCTTTTGTCCAACTTTGACTGAGAATATCATGCACCCCACTTACGGGACTCAAGATATTATTGCATATTCTGAAAGCCCTTGAAGTGTAGATATTCCTAGCTCCTTGGTTGAGGGTATTTGGAGTAGCGGTCAGGGAGTTATGATTTTTTTCATTTTCAGGGGTATTTGTTTGCAAAAAATGGCAATACGGACTATGGGTTAAGACCCCTGAAAATGAAAAAAATCATAACTCATAGGCCACAACTCCAAATACCCCCAACCAAGGTGCTAGGAGTATCTACACTTCAAGGGCGTTCAGAATATCTAATAAAATCTCGAGTCCATTCAGTGCTTTGCAAGATTTTTACTGCCAAAGTTGGACAAAAGATGACCATTTTCAGGTAAGCAAAATCCCCTTAGATAATAACACCTACTGGGAGGGTCAGGAACCTCAATATTAACATTGGACAATTTCATTGGATAGTGCCACCATGCTTTCCTTGGGTCAGACCGCACGGATAGCCCATCTGACCTATATAATGCGCTCACTTACGTGTGTGGGTTACGCGCGCGTAAGCAGCCATCCATGAAATGCCACACAGTTATGCATTGTATACAGCCACATAGGACTGTCAAAAATGCTGGGAAACAAAGAAGTGCTAAACCAGCACTAACGGAATGGCATCCTCCAAAGAACACCACAAACTGAGCAGATTTGGGGCTAATAGCACTCATACAGCAGGCATGGAAACCTGCTGCAAGAGGCACTGATACACTCGTGTAAAATCGATGCATAAACGACAGATTCCCGTGCAAACGACATGCAAAACACGTTGCCGTACCTGGCTTGATCACGACCTTTCCGGGTTCTGCTGGCCGGGACCCTCATATCTCACACTGGCTAATGCTTTCCAGGCATAGGCCGCCATAGCCGCATAGTGAATGCATCCGACATGATTACCAGGTTGATGTTCTGTGCAAAGATGACCTATAAACGCATCCGAATTCACAGGGACGCTGCTGCGGATGTCCCGTACCAAAACTGGGTGCTCGGGCTGGCGCAGACTGCGGGGCCATAAGAAGAAAATCGAAATATGGCATGCCATTACTCATCTGGTACTGACGACCAAGAAAGCAGTAATTTCCTACCTGTATTTTACCAATTAATGCCATCCCATCTGGCCACCCCTGACCTACGAAAATCACGCATCATTATTCTGAGCAACATTCTGAACCATTACAAGCCGCGAGACGCAAAATTTCCTTGATAACGGCACGCTAGCAGCCATATCTCGTTACGCGCGCGCGCGAGTGAAAATTTCCCGCCAAAGTCACGTGATACTGTCTCAATACACGTTGTATTTACCAGGCTATGGCGAATATTACCCCCAAACCTATGCATCACCTTCGTCCTTAAGTGTTCCCAGACCCACCGGACCACTGACATCCGTCACAGGTGGCGCGGCGCTCCGGGAATTGAGCGCCGCGCCACCGGGAGTCAAACAGTGCGATATATCGCACTGTTTCCGGACTATGGGTTGACTCGTAAGGTTTTTGCACTCGGCCACGTGTGCGGGCGTTTTCAACTACCGGAGCAACTGCTGACTCGGCCACCGTGTGGCTTTTATCCAATAAAACTTGGGCCCGGCACGGCCACGAGTGGCGTGGCACCCAAGGGGCTTTCGTCTAACTCTCCTTGGTGCAGCGACGTGATTCTCCGGCGCAAAAACTACAAGTAGACCGGCGCGGCGCTACAAGGGCCGATATGCATGTACAGCAAGTGAGTGTTATGCGGCCCTGCTCACTGCTCAGTGCTCAGTGCCGACAGATCACTGCAGAGTGGCCTTCAGCGCCACCTGCGGAGTTGTTGTTTGTAGTTGTTGTTGTTGTCGATTGTAGACACTGTTTGCATCTATCATTCATTGGTTTTGGACTACGTTATCGGGCGATCGATTTGCATTATTAACATATAGATTGGGGACGCCAGTAACCAACACGGGGGATGCTAGCGAAAAGTACATGGAAGACTACCGTCCGGACGGCAACCTGCCGGGACGCAAGTTTTATTTTAAGAACCAATAGTTTCTGTATGCTACGCCCGACATCATCACCTCAACACCAAAGGATGCTTGCGCCCTATTTATTCCCGTTTTCTCGTCGCCCCTTGCGTTGGGGCACCTCCTCCCCATCCGACGGCTCCAACCCCTCCTGGCGCGCCGCAGCAAGGTCCATGTAGCATGTGCGGTTCTCCGGGCGATTCGACAGCATGCAGCATGCAGCATGTCGAGCCGCGATTGTTTTCGGGTAACTGTTTCCGGTTCCATCTATGCGGTTTTTCGGATCCATCTATGCGGTTTTTCGGTTCCATCTATGCGGTTTTTCGGATCCATCTATGCGGTTTTTCGGGTGTACCTGTCAGTCGGGCCGTTCGAAGCGACATATGACGGTATGGAATTTACAAGTCTGCAATCGGTGGGAGAGAGGGAGCATTCTAGTAGAGGGCGGTCTGTGGCGGAATGGTGGCAGAGGAGTGTTCTGACACAGCCAATCGTGGCGTCAGCTGTAGTAGGGTCGACTTATATGCACGGCCACTCTGTGGCGAACGGTAACGAGAAAGTAGAACAGCAGCGCCAAATTGTGGCGTATGCACCCCCTTGCCAAAGGGTGTTGTACCGCCACAAATATTCACCAAATTTCGTGCCACACCGCCACAATTGGCGGCAAAACGCCACTAAAAAAAACAAGTTCGAGGGACGTGTTCTTGGACCCGCTCCCTTATTAGCCAAAATCAAGTAACGTGCGTGTTTGCAACTTGCCCGTTGAAACTCTACGGCGGAGCCAATTTTCGGAAGAACCTCACCCTTATGGTTGCAAATTCGTGACAAATTCGGTTGATGGATGGATGGATGTATGGATGGATGGATTGACGGATTTTTATCCCCTATTCCGGCCTATGTTTTCTCACGTGTACGGCCTTAAAATTAATTACTTAATTAATAGACACGTGACGCATTAAAATTAATTACTTCATTAATACTCACGTGACTGCGTCACGTGACCATAAGTCCTCAGTGGGAGGGGAACATGGGATGGAATGGATGGTGTAAGCTATCTAGGTCCTAGTTACAGGGTTGTGGGCACCGCGGCCCGAATCGCTACTGATGAATGCCATACGCGGTCACACGCGGAGCCCCCACAGACTTGGGGGTGGTCTCCTTCATCACTACTTGCCATCTATCCTTGCGTACCATCTGCCTCCACGGCCTTATAAGCTTCGCCAATTCTGGCGAACCTAACGGCTCTTCCGAAAATTGGCTCCGCCAGATAAAGAATTTGGCTGGCAACCCCCCCCCCCCCCCCTTTTTTTTCAGGGGTGGGGGTGGGGGGGTTCTGCATCCAAACCCCCCAACCCCCCATTTTTTTTTTTTGGGGGGGGGGGGGGTCCGACCCTTTACCCCCCGCCCCCCTAGTTTTGGGGGTAGGGGGGTGGGGGGGGTCTATCCCCCCCCCCCCCCCCCCCCCGCCCTCTATACACTAGCTTCGGGAGTGTCGCGGACAGCCACTCAGCCAGCTACCGTAGTGGTCAAAATCACTTTGCGTCTAAGTACTTTGCGAATCGACCTCGCAAACTGCTATTAATGGGCTTCATTTTGGGTCGCAAAGTTCAAAAGTTACCGCGCCGCGCCCGCGCCGCGCCGGGCCTTTAGAGCCCGCTCAAGCTTGGCTAGTGAGCGAACGCGTCGCGCCACAATTTTTGCGTGAGTTAGGTAATAAATCCTTATTTAAAAAACATCCTTATCTAATACATCCTTATTGAAGTAATATACCATTACTGCTATCTGAACAGAAAGAGACAACGCAGGCCAAGTGCCTCGCCTGACCCTAAACAAGTCGACCGGCTCGCAAACCTAAAACTTTGCCTTCATTTTGGGTCGCAAACTTTAAATTTCACCTTCATTTTGGGTCGCAAAGTAGTTAGTCGCAAAGTGATTTTGACCACTAATACGGTAATTAGGTAACTAAACCCACCCCACAAACGTGGTGTCGCTTGCGGACAGAAAGGCCTACCCGTAACTACAACTCAAGTCGTAACTCGCGTTGAGTTGAGTTGAGTTGAGTTGAGTTTATTCCCGCGCCGGTGGGGAACTCGTGTGGGTAAAAGAATTCCAGGAAATTGAGGACGCAAGAGTGCTGCAGGAGGCAAAACAATCCAGGCCGGGAATCCCCTGGGAATGTCGGGGGTTTCCTACTTCTGCTAAATGCCCATGGCCTTCAATTTACTGCATTGCTGATTGCAGTGAATTAATTCTTGGCACGCCTCACTATCCGCCATGCTTCGCACCGCTGTTTTTTACCGGGTTGTGGCACCAGCTTTCCGAGCTGCGCGCTATCTGTCCGGCGTGTCATTGAATGATTTCGCGACTATCGACCCAGGGGCTCTATCCCCCTCCCGGCCAGGAAAGGTCGAGAATCTTGGTGAGCATTTTTTACCAAATGGGAGCTCCCCCAGGCGGTGTTCGTAGACCGTGCTCTTCACTCTCGCGTGAAGTCTTCTCGTTTGGCACTTTCTCACACTCACATGTGAGCATGTGGCAAAGAATGCCTGCCTGTCTTACTCTTTCACTCTCTCGGAGTTGCTAATTTTGTGCCCTTGGTCTGTCGATCCTCAGCTTGCTGGTAATAATTAAATATTTCGCAGGAAGCTGACGTGCATGCGTGGCATCTCTCATGTTGCATGGTGCCGCTACTTGTTTCGTTTTCCCTCAGTGGCAGGTGAATGGCGTGGAACGGCGGAGTATGCTCACGTGCCGGATCCCCTGACCGGCGGCACCTTCCTTCATGTGCCCCGCACCCATGGGACGGAATTGGAGGTGAGTGACATCCGTCGGCATGCATGTTCCCACCATTAGCGGGCCTTGTGCGGACGATGTAACAGCTCACTAGCTGGTGCAGGCTGCATATGGGCATCACCATGGCGAAATAAGTGATGGTGGGCGGCCAGTTGTGGCAGCATTTGTTAAGGGGAAGGCACGGCACAAGGCGTATGGGGTTTATGGGAAGCCGCAGTATAACCAGCCTGTCTCTGTCGGCTGATTGCATCATTGTAGAAACCTCTTATTCAAAACCCTAATTCTGTTTCTTCCACAATTGCTGCGGTCATTTGTTTCACCTTAGCTTAGAAGGGCAGACCAGCTGCTGCCATCCTATGATAGATATCTGTGCTTATTTACAACAATACCATGGTCACTTGTACTATGATAGATAAACATGTTTATATCTACCATGGTCGCTGCTGCTGCAGAATAACTCTGCGTTGCCTCCATTACTGTGTCGCTACTCCAACATCGTCCTTGTCGCCAACCCTGTGTAGTCGACCAGACCATCTTTTTTTCTTGTTGTTGTTGTTGTCGTTGTCGTCGTCGTCCTTGTTGTTGTTGTTGTCGTTGTCGTTGTCGTTGTCGTTGTATTGCCGCTGTTTTAATTAATGCTATTGAGGAATGCGCTGCGATGGGCTGACAAATACCCTCAAGTAATACCATACTGAGGCTGTTAACGAGTCTGTTAACGGGTTCGTCCGTCCCAGGCTACCATACCAACACGCCAGTTTTTGTTGCCTGCCTCAGCATCATTAGGTTCTCAATAGTTTTCAGTATCAACACGCCGCATGAGCCATCGTTTCGTTAGCCTGGAGCACAGCAGGATGAAAATCGAGCACATGCCGTGGCATATGCAAGCACTAGATGTCCCGTATTCTTAACCTCATCGTGAGGCTTGTTGCCGTGGCGTAACTCTTTAATGCACAGTTGCCAAAGCAACGTGGCTTTTGCTCGTGCAATGTTTTTTTTTATGCATCATCACCGGAGTATTTTTGAATGGCACTTAATCGGCAGGTAATGGGCATTTCATGGGCATTTAATGGGCAATGTATGGGCAATTAATGGGCAATTAGAGGAGGGGGGACATCCAGCCAAAACAGCACACTCAGTCGTGTGTCCGGCGCGGCACCTCCGGACGTGGAGCTAACTCCAAAAACGGGAAAAAATGTGTCCGGCGGCAGAATTTTTGCGACGGAGTGTACTCCTGTCGAAATTTTTAGGGCGGCGCGAATAAAAATTTTGAGGAGCTAACTCCTCCCGCCAGTCCGGCGCCTGGTTTTAGGAAAGGAGTGCGCTCTGGTGATCCCGCTAGCTCGGTCAGGCGTTTGATTTTAACTGCAGGAGTCCGCTTTGGCCCTGCTGTACTTACAACTTACGCTGAGAACTTACCAAGTATTGGTTGATTCTAGGAAGACGTATCAACTTTCAGGCAGGCGTCAGGTTTTTGTTGTTGATTCTGACACCGGACCTGGCGTCAGGCAATAGGCATCGAATTTCCGCCGGCGTGACGTCATTCTTGAGTTGCAGACCACCGTTGCACCAACAACCAGCCTGAAGCCGGAGCACTGCAGTACAAAATGTTTAATCATCATTAAACTGCTTCTACTTGGAGACTATGCTAATACTATCGCTTACTAAGAGCTTCTACTAAGAGATGCTACAAATAGTGCCAGGTGTCGTACAAGCCACGTAGCACGTAGCACACTCCCAAAGTTGCCGTTTTCGATCCGGCGCAGCCTTTTGGCTGACAGAGCGCACTCAGCCATTTTTCACTTTGGCTGGCGCCGGGCGGCGCGGTAGGCCAAACCAGGGAGTACGCTCATGTACGATTTTAGGGGGGGATGTCCCCCCTCCTGCAATTAGTAATTTCCCATTAATTGCTTACTGCTATTGGCAATGGATGTAACGGGCAATTAGTGTCATATGGACTACCTGCTTAGTTCAAAGCAAGTAAGCGTGTGTGCCGGTGGTCACTACTTAAGAGCTGTATTGGCAGGCATTCAGCTTTGTGGTTAGGTTTATAGAACCAACGCATTCTCTTTGCAGCCCTTGCAACCCCTTGAAGCCTGATACCCACCACGTGTCGATAACCCGCCACGTGCCCCCCCTTCGTTTGCCCTCCTCTACCCCCTCCGTCCCCCATCCACACGCCCACGGGGTCATCCCTGGCATCTTTACTCCACCCCGCATGCCCGTCCACCTCACCCTTCTCCCCCACTCCACCCTTCATGGCATACTTGTGTGCTGGTCCTTTTATGTGTGCCCTTTTACCGAACAGCGCTTTACCCTCACCTCCCGGGATGATGCCCCACTGTTTGTGCCTGTGTGCTGGTCCGGCCTTCACCCCCTTCACCCCCACCTCATCCTGCATGGCGTCTTGGTTGTGTTCCCTTGTGCCGGCCAGCCCTTTATCCGCAGCCTAAGCGCCTGCAGCAAGAGCGGCCTCCACAACCCGCTCAAGAAGGTGGAGAGGTGGGTGGCCCTCATCGACCCTCGGTTGGTTGACCTCCGTTTTATGAGCACAGGTGGGTGAACCCCGTTTGCGCACGGGTGTGTGAACCCTACCCCATGCGCGCACATTACGGTTCCAAGCACGCTGGCCCCATACCTGTGGGGCCACCCGCGTGGAACGTGGTTGTGGGCAAACCCAAACATGACATACTGCAATACTCCAATATCGTGAGGGGGCCAACGGTGTGGAGCATAGTCCCATGAAGCTACGCAGCAACATACACCGACTCGACGTCTTGTCACGACATTGACAGGTGTTCACATAGCATACAAGGTGCCTTGTAATCTACCTTAACTGCGCAGTGCATAATGGTTTGCCTGGTAGAACACGGGGTGACCCCCTGCAACATATTCACAATCCAACAAGGGCGTTGCCGTGCGAAACCTGTAGTGGCCATTACGGCATGGGCTGCTTGGAGGCATCACACTGTGGTTGCCCGGTGGGTATCGTAGCCACTTGATGTGACACTCGAAGTGACATTTCATGTGACATTTGTTTATATTTGAAGTGAGATTAATTGATGGCCCTGATACAGCATATCGTAGGAGTGTTGTCGTTCGTGCGCAAATATCCTTGGTTCCTGGTAAACCTGCGTTGACAAGTGGGTGGGGTGCACTGGCACGTGTGCCCAAAACAGCTGGCAATGCTTTCCAACCATTTGGTTCAGCATTCTTGGCTTCTGCGCTGGCATGCACCCTGTTATGTTCTGGCGTCCGACACACAGCTGTATCCTTTGGTTAGTGTTGCAGGAGTTGGTGACGATGTATGACAGGAAAGCTGTGTTCTGGTGCTCTGAATTGATGAAATCATTTTTGTGTCGGATGAGGTCTGGAGGTATGAAGGCCACAGGTGCCTTTGCCGCCCCTGGCTGATTTGCTATTAATAAATGCTATGCCTGTTCCAGTGCATGCATGGCCTCTTGCTGAGGTCTGGGACACCGACTTACAGCCGCCCATCTTCGTTGTTGTTTATTTTAATCTGAATGATTCAGTCATCATCGTTGTTCTGTTTTCGCCTGCCTGCCTGCCTGCCCCTGGTGCCGTGTGCTGGCAGATACCTCATGTACGGAGATGTCTCTGCGAGGGCTGCTGCGTCGATGAGGGATGAAAAGGTGGAACGATTCCATATTTTAAAACTAAGAGTAGTTTTTCAAACGTTCTTGTCTAGTTTCTTTGATGTCAGCTTTGTACCTTCTTAGAATGGTTTAAGGCGGAAGCACGTTTCATGGGATCAGAGGTCGTTACTATTACCGTTACCACAGCCCTGGTACCTCGTAAACTCCATCCAAGTTGGCTGGGACCCATGGAAGAAGGCATCCAATCTTCGTTTGTGGCTATGAACAGCGTCGGTGGACACGACCCATTTTTTGTCCTTGTTTCTCACTAGTATCCCTTGTCATTTTTGTTCGTATGTTTGTTGTCCAATACAATTTTTTTCGGGTCTGTCTGTTTGCTTGCTCTTAGTATCTATTTTCTATATGTTTACTATTCTTTATTTATTTGCTGTATTTCATTCATCTCCTTGCCTGGCCGCGGCACTTAACTCAGTTCTGGCCTCTCTCCTCTCTGGATGACCTGAATGGATGGATGGATGGATGGATGGATGGATGGATGGATGGATGGATGGATGGATGGATGGATGGATGGATGGATGGATGGATGGATGGATGGATGGATGGATGGATGGATGGATGGATGGATGGATGGATGGATGGATGGATGGATGGATGGATGGATGGATGGATGGATGGATGGATGGATGGATGGATGGATGGATGGATGGATGGATGGATGGATGGATGGATGGATGGATGGATGGATGGATGGATGGATGGATGGATGGATGGATGGATGGATGGATGGATGGATGGATGGATGGATGGATGGATGGATGGATGGATGGATGGATGGATGGATGGATGGATGGATGGATGGATGGATGGATGGATGGATGGATGGATGGATGGATGGATGGATGGATGGATGGATGGATGGATGGATGGATGGATGGATGGATGGATGGATGGATGGATGGATGGATGGATGGATGGATGGATGGATGGATGGATGGATGGATGGATGGATGGATGGATGGATGGATGGATGGATGGATGGATTTTCTGAGCTATCTGCTCATTTTATAGTTATGTTGCGGCGGGCTCAAAGGGGGCCGATCTGCCGCCTGTAGCGTAGCTCTACCGTACGTCACCTACACCATGTTAGGTGCTTGTTGTTACTTAGGACTAGAGAGAGAAAGGGACCGGCGGTGCGCCGGTACTAGTGCCTACTGGCAACCGTGCCCGCCCTTGATTGAGGGGGGCGCGGCGCCTTGAGACATGTGCTTTGTTTTCCATTTTCACACCGTACTTAGAGTGGTGTGGTGAACGTAGGGAGGCCTTTTTGCAGCTTCGCAACTTGATCCCAGCATTTGCTGGCAAGGTCGGCTGGCCGCTATGGCGGCTGCGCTGAATGTAAGACGATGCTATCGGCCTCTCCGGGCGTGGAGAGGCCTGGAATAAAAGTCTTTATGATCGCCACCTACCGTTACAGGCCACGGTAATGGTTGTTGGGTGGGGGGCTCTACGATTTGAGTAAAAGGGTGTGATTTCCGGCGCTGGGCCCACTGACGATTCCCCTCTACCCCTGGGTGCGGCAAGCAGCTTCCTGACACTGGGGAAGCTGCGTTTTTTAGTCGGACAACGTCAGGGAAGGAGCCATACAGGCCAGGGCCAGCGGCTACGGTGGAAAGAATCACAGGTGGAGGCGAATCTGCCTTAAACGTGGAAATGGCTAGCGCGGGGTGCCAGGGTAGCCCATAACTACCAGGAGCCTGACAGCGGACCCGATCTTTCGGCCTGTGGCCAGACGGGAGTTTCGGGGAGGATGCGGGGCTGGAGCGAATCTTGGTGGGAGGAGCGCGCTCTTCATAATTGCCCAGTTTTTCAGCAAAGGCAGCGGCTGCCGTGGGTCGGGGGGGGGTCCTGTCGGCATGAGGAGGTCGGCAGGCACTCTGTACCCTCTCGGCGCTCCGGCGAGCAGGCCCCTTCTGCCCTTGGCGATAAGGGAGAGGTGGGAAGCTGCGGAAAACCGTGGGTATTCATGCGCACTTACAAAAAATCTGGTTAAGAAACTCTACAGCGCTTGGCAAGCCTGGAAAAAAAAAAAAAAAAAAATTTCCCCTCGCGGGGGGCTCCGCTACGCCCGCCCAAAGGCGGCGGGCTCCGCTTTGCCTTTGCCGTTTTCACGCGCCTCCCACGAGGGGGGGGGTGCGTGTGGAACCCGGCAGTGCGGTCCGGCTTTGTTTTAAGAAAATGCATTATATACCATAATAAAGCTCCACTCGACTGCGGCTGCGCCAAGGCTCGTGACACCATGGCGATGGTGAGCCTTGGCGCTAGGAGGTCCGCAGCCATCATTATCACCACGATGGGGGGTAATGGAGCCAGTGGCAGTGGCTCTACCCTCGGGAAATCCCAGCGGCTTTGCCGGTGGGCTGGTGATGGTGGTTGGGTGAGCTGGAGACGTTCCCAGGTGGCATAAGTCCTAAAGCGGCAGCACTGGGATGCGCCCCTCTAAGGAAGGGGAACGCATGTGGCTCCGCCCTGCGTCCGCCGGGAGACCGTAGCGGCCACACGGGGGCGGGAAGGGGGGCATCATCATGCCAACAAGAGCCCAGCATTCCAAGTGGTTGCGTTCCTACCACCAGGGCTGGAAACGGCCTGGGTGGCCAGAGATGGTGATGTGGGACAAGATTGGACCAAGGGGGCATGTGCTGGGCCCCAGCATGGTGAACTGGCCTAACTTGACAATGACTTGTACAATGATTTTGAGGGTGTGGCTAGGCTCAACTGTTAAAGCCTGCACACACTTATTGTAATAAACTTGTTTCTCTGGTAGGAAGGCACTCCAATGGACCTTAGCTTCAGCACCTATTTTCTGAGCTATCTGCTCATTTTATAGTTATGTTGCGGCGGGCTCAAAGGGGGCCGATCTGCCGCCTGTAGCGTAGCTCTACCGTACGTCACCTACACCATGTTAGGTGCTTGTTGTTACTTAGGACTAGAGAGAGAAAGGGACCGGCGGTGCGCCGGTACTAGTGCCTACTGGCAACCGTGCCCGCCCTTGATTGAGGGGGGCGCGGCGCCTTGAGACATGTGCTTTGTTTTCCATTTTCACACCGTACTTAGAGTGGTGTGGTGAACGTAGGGAGGCCTTTTTGCAGCTCCCACCCACCCACCCTCGCTGCTGTTGGGGACAAGATTGGACCAAGGGGGCATGTGCTGGGCCCCAGCATGGTGAACTGGCCTAACTTGACAATGACTTGTACAATGATTTTGAGGGTGTGGCTAGGCTCAACTGTTAAAGCCTGCACACACTTATTGTAATAAACTTGTTTCTCTGGTAGGAAGGCACTCCAATGGACCTTAGCTTCAGCACCTATGGATGGATGGATGGATGGATGGATGGATGGATGGATGGATGGATGGATGGATGGATGGATGGATGGATGGATGGATGGATGGATGGATGGATGGATGGATGGATGGATGGATGGATGGATGGATGGATGGATGGATGGATGGATGGATGGATGGATGGATGGATGGATGGATGGATGGATGGATGGATGGATGGATGGATGGATGGATGGATGGATGAATGGTGGTAGGTAGGTAGGTAGGTAGGTGGGTGGGTGGGTGGGTGGGTGGGTGGGTGGGTGGGTGGGTGGGTGGGTGGGTGGGTGGGTGGGTGGGTGGGTGGGTGGGTGGGTGGGTGGGTGGGTGGGTGGGTGGGTGGGTGGGTGGGTGGGTGGGTGGGTGGGTGGGTGGGTGGGTGGGTGGGTGGGTGGGTGGGTAGGGAGGTAGGGAGGGAGGGAGGGAGGGAGGTTGGTAGGTAGGTAGGTAGGGAGGGAGGGAGGTATTACCCGTGTGCCGCTGGTTTACTCCGCTTAATTGCCCTGCCTGCTCATCCTCGTTACACACATCCATATTTATAGGTACCCAATTCCTGTAGTTTTTAGTTTTCTTGACTGGCTGTTTCAATGTGCTCGGACTAATCTGATTTGAACCTCATTTCTATTGCCGGTCATATTCCCGGAACATAGTTGTTCTCAATAAGAGGAATTCTACTGCATAGACAATTTATTAAAAAAAAAAAAGCCTCCAGGGTGGGAGGGAGGGGAAAGAAACAATTGCGGATCATTGCCTGCCTAGCTTGCTTAAGGCATGGCCCGCCAACACACAAGCTGACATCATCCTAAATTAATTAACACCGGCATGCGTCACACGCCGGCCTGAACAGTGCTGAAAACGCCACTACAAACAACGTGGCCACGCACCCCCAGGCTAGTGCGTTAACCGTACAGGTAGTTGTACAAGGTTCCCAAGACTGACAAACATAAAACTCGCCCATCGACCCCTTGGGCCGGTCCGAATCCACTATACAATAATTAATCACGACTCACTAAAGAACCCAAATCAGCCAAAGATTCGTTAAGCAACCAGCCGACCCTACAGGTCCCCACCTAACCTCAGCAGGTGCAACCAAACACGAATCTTTGCAAGCAAGTCGTATAAAACCTACAATTAATTTTCTCGGACCGCTAATTAATAGCCACCGACCCTTATAAACAACCGGGTCATCCAAGGAAAATTCGGGCGAGCAGGAAACCCTTTGTACAGATCGAATTAGTCAGCCCATGTCGCAGACAGCCTTCCACATCCAGGCCAAGGCATGGCGGCCTTATCTTTCCCGCATGCGTTAATTAAACTATATTCAGAGAAAACCGAATATGTACTGCGCATGTCTTTCTAACTCTCTCTCTCTCCATTAAATACCATACACACCCCTGCACGCGCGCCAGGTGGCGGACTTCTTCGCGCGGCTCATCCAGCGGGTGTCACCCAAGAGCTATGCGCAGGCCATGGGCGAGGTCAAGGTCACGCGGCTGTTCCTAGAGAACTTCTCGGGCGACCAGGTGGGGGGGTGCTGTTTCCAATGAGACAACCAGCTATGCTATTGTGTACGAATGCGCTAGTTATGCGCTGCCGTGGCTGCTTGTAAACAGGGGAGACCAGGTGGGTAGGCTAGTCGTGTCCTAGTCACGAACCTGGTGTGAATTCACTTCATGGGGACCAGATGGGTGTTGTGGATGCGCTTGTAGAGCACTCACCTGGCCTATATCAAGTGCTGAAGTTAAATTACTGCTGTTTGTGGCACACCCGCACGGCTGGAGATGAGGCACTTCCAGCTGCGTCGCATTCAAACGATGTGATACAGATGGATTATTGGCAAGGGCATCTCCCCGCCACGCTCTCATCCCCGCATAATACGTGACAACTTCATCTGGCTACAGCTTTGCATGTTTCAGTGCCCTGAAAAGCTTCGGTTCAGGAAAGAACACAAGGGGTTTTTATTTTGCCTCTCGAAGGCGCTACTTTTGGTTTCGCTTTAATCCTTCCTCCTGCTACTCCTCGCGTTTGAATCATAATTTGAAATACTACCGCCACGTACGTTGCGTCAACCGCTGGCCCTGGCATCGCCCAGGTCCGCTTCATGGCGCGCTCCCAGGGTGTCTCGGGGGACCATGTGGGCCAGCAGAGCGTCAGCTACCGATGGCCGTACGGACCGGTACGTGGGTGCTGGCTAGTGGCCATCTGCTAGTGACTCTTTGTACGGACCGGTGAGCGGCTACCTGCTAGTGACACTCTGCTATTGACTGGTTATGCTGACCAAACAAGTAAATGGCCTGGTACATCGTCCATGTCAATTACACCGTCCGCATTGTGTTAATTTTAATTCAGTTCAGCCGAAAGGCCCTTCGGAATTAGATAATTATGTTTTATTGGTTGGAAGAAGAAGTCGACCTGTCCAATCAAAATATATACTAAAATTTGTAAAACGCAGCCCTGGCACAATTTTAGCTAACACTCTTTCGAACGGCTTTCGGCTCCAGCCACTCAGCGGCGCGACTTACAGTCCGCTTGACGAATGAGCTGCGCGAAATTACGTTGCGACCAATCACGAAAAGGTCAAACCACCGCGCGCCCATTTTTGAGGTTTCTGAAGCGTTACATCCAGATGAGCCATTTGGCAGAGGTCCGTATGCCCAGATGGCTCCTACTAGAAAACTCTGCGATTTCCTGTGTTCGCGAGCTCCAGATATAACCGTCGCAAACTTTTGGGCTGTTGGACCAAACTTTCTGTTAAGGAAATCCCGTTACAAACGCGCAGGAAGCTCACACGTGGATTTTCCTGTGCTCCACCGCCTGTAAGCGATTTCCCCCTGCTGTCTGCGGGTTTGGCGAGGTCACTCATCCCCGCGCGCATCGCGCTCCCGTGCAGGGGTAGCAGTCAATCTGGAGCTTGAACTCCGCAAGTAGTTCGCGAGCTCCGTCCACTGCGCGGTTGCGCAGTTTGTCCCTTTTTAGCAATGTACATATTGTGCAACTTCTGATGGAATTGGTTACGTAGACTTCAGGCGCCAAGGCACACCTCATCATACAGTTAATCGTGACGTCCCGGGTTCGAACCTACTGAGCCCTTCCGTTGCATTTCGGATTTTTTTCCTTCACCCTTTTGCCAAACTCCATGAATCTTGTGGTCGAAACTCTAAAGCTAGCGCGCGCTCCTTGGCGGGACTAGCGCCACTTGGCACTCAACGGAGGTACGTGGTGACTCACATCTCCCTAGCCGGGGCTCCCTGGCCGGGGACCGGCCACAAAAAGTACAAGCTCTAATGTCGCGGGCGAAGCCCGCAAAACTTGTTAATTAATTATTTGTTTGTTTGTTTGGTTACCGAACAACCGTTGAACTGGCTGCGTAGTTTAATAACTATTTGTTTATTTGGTATAACCCAGCCGGCAGCACTGCTGTTACTGCCAGTAAGAGCACATTTGTCAGCCAAAGATTTAGTAATTCTTTGTTTTTCATCGCGAAAGAAGCGCTTTTGGCAGTCAAAGAATATTTATTTACACTTTCTTTGTTTGTTTGGTAGCTGGAAAAACGAAAGGGAAGTACGATCGGGAATTAAATATGTACAATTTTCTTGTTTTATTTAGCACATCCATTTCTGGCCTTGCCTTGCTTTGCATGCATCACCACAAAACATCAAATTTATTACAATATGTGTGCTAGCTCTATACGGTGGAATAACACAGACATGTCTACCAGATGGCAACACGGCCATCTGTATGCTAGGGTGAGCACACTGTGTGAATGTGCAGGGCCAGCCCACAGCAGCTGTGCCCCTGCTCTACCCCTTTTGCCAGGGTGGGTGGGTGGGAGGCAAAAGAAACAACCTGCTTCCCTAGAATGGAAGCCCACCCTTTATAGCAACCACCTCTCCAGCCAACCCCTACCTGGGTGGCTGGGGTACGGGTGCCAGCACAAAAAAATTTTTTCTAAAATTATTTTTTCTTTTGGTGCTATACGGCGTTGCATTCTCCGCTCAGCAGGTTAGTCATAGATAAAATGAGCATAGCTCACCAAATCCATTTCTGGCCTTGCCTTGCTTTGCATGCATCACCACAAAACATCAAATTTATTACAATATGTGTGCTAGCTCTATACGGTGGAATAACACAGACATGTCTACCAGATGGCAACACGGCCATCTGTATGCTAGGGTGAGCACACTATGTGAATGTGCAGGGCCAGCCCACAGCAGCTGTGCCCCTGCTCTACCCACATCTCCTTACATGGCTAACAGCCGAAAATACGTAGGACATGCAAAAAAGAAAACTTAAACTACCTAGCTATGGGGGTACTTTGTCCCAACCCAGGTTCACCCTCGGGTTAGTTAAACCATTTCCCCCCTGACCTCCCACACAAGGGTGAGGTCAGTTGATAGCTAAAAGACGAGAGATAAAAACAGGAGGACGTCAAAACTCGACGCCACCGAAGTGGCGCCGGAAAGCCGCTGGGTCAAAACCCAGGGCCTGAGCCCAGAGGGCGGGTGGGATGTCGCGCCCCAGGAGGCTGCGGTGGAGGCCAATGTAGCGCGTGACCGAGAGGGCCGAAGCCCACCGGCCGCGCAGCTGGATGGCCTCCGGCGACTCGCCAGCGATGGCGTCGTGCGTCGCCCCCCCATGCCGGAGGCTGTGAAAAGAAAACATCCCTGGGATGCCCATGCGGGCCTGCACAGCCTCCCACTGCTGCCTAGCCTGGCTGTACGTTAAGCCCGAAAGAGGAGTGCATCCGGGGGCTGGCCAGCCGTCAGACGTCGCAGGAGCCACAAAGAAAGTGGATCCCGGACGAGGACGTGCTGGGCCGCCCCCTGCGCAGTTTTGGGGTTGCGCAGCACAAGGGCACCGACCATGGGCCCTGGCTCGAGAAGGGGGTGGCCGGGATGAGCCACATCCCGAACCCGCAGCCCTAGCGCCTCGCTAATGCGTAAATACTGCTGGAAAGCAATAATAATCAACGCACTCAAATGCACCTGTCGACGTGAAACTAGCAACAGGGCAGTGAAATAGCAAAGGCGCCAGGGCATAGGCGGAGGGCTGACAGCCGGAACAAGCCGCTGCCAACCTGCTAGCAGGCGGTCCGCCAGTACCCAATTCCGAACAATGTCGGGGTAGTACAGGTGCAGACAGGCCTTGGCATGCTGGCATAAGGTACGCCCCCGCCCGCCTCTGGCATGGTAGACAGCAGAAATCCACTCACAGAAAATGGCTTCCGCGTCAGCTGGGTCGACAGGGCCAGGTGGCGCCCACGCCACGTAGACAGCCGCCGCACGCCGGTACGCTGGCAAGGTAGACACAGGGTTGACTGTGCCCTCCAAAAGTGCCAAGTCCCGAGGGCGTCGCGCCCCCTCAGGCCCAGGGTTGGGATGCACGTCACCACACCGGGTCAAGTCAGGAACCAAGCGCCACGCCGACTGGCCTTGTCAGCTGGGTTGTGGTCGGTAGCCACCCAGACCCAGTGGCTCTGCATGTCGCCAGCCAGTGACAGAGCGCAGTAGCGCCGAACCAGCTGGTTGAGGCGGTAGGAAGACGACCGCCCTCTGACAAACGCCCCCACCACAGCACTGGAGTCTACGAGCCGGACGACTCGCTTACCTCGACACGCCTTGGTCCGGCACGACCACTCGACCCCCTGTGTCGCAGCAATCGCCTCCTTGACGTTGATGTGGTTAGGCTGCCCCCGCCACCGGTAGGACAGTGCCGTACGCCAGTGGCCACTATCCAGCAGGCTGTAGTCCCCCTCCTCCATGCGCTCCAGGTCCCAGTCCTCCCCAGACGTTAAAGCTGTCGTCCGCCACCCCCGCGCTTCGCGCCGGGTCGCCAGCCGGGCACAATCGGCCCCAGGCAGGTCCCTGTAGACCACCCCACCGCCGGAGCCGCTCGCATCACTTGCGACGACCCGGTCAGAAAGGGGCCGGGCCCTGGCCGCCCTCAAAAAGGGGGCCAGGTCGATCGCCGCCTGAAGCTCCTGGCGGGCCCCCGCAGGGAGGCGCCAGCGGCGCCCAGGCAGGGAGGCATTCATGGCTGCTAGCAGCCGGTACGTCTCAGACCACACCGAAAGCATGGGGCGGCACAGCAGATGCATCCACACCCACTTCCCAAGCACAGAACTAAGTTCGCGGTAGTATGTAAACCCGCGATCTAAGATTCTATGAGTAGCGCGATAACTGCCACCACACGCTCAGGAACAGGCACCACGTCACCATCTCTTTGGTGAATGACCCCACCGCCTGCACACCAGTCTGCTCTGCTGTCGCCCGTACCACCTTGTCAGACTTCTGCACCAGCCCAACAGCGGCGTAGGCAGCCTGAACACGATCTAGCTGCTGATTCACCCCATCCACCGACGCACAGTGGGTGAAATGGAGGTCATCGATCGTCACAGCATGCATACCTTCCAGATCCTGCCGAGATTCGAAGCACGGCGAGGGCGCCAAGGGCGCAGCAGGGTCCTCCTCCAGCCTCAGCCGGACGGTCTCCCCCGCCTCGTTGGCCTCCGCCACCAGGATCAGCGCGGACATGTTGATGCTCAGCCCACGACTAGCCTCCAACGGCGGCTTGGGGCCACAGCGGTACAACACAGACTGATGCACACACTGGGCCACGGCGACGGCCAGCTTGTTGCCCATTGGCCAGCACAACATCCACGGCCACACCTTCCGACGAGCCCCACTCAGGCCCACCAGATCCGACCACACCGGCATCCACGCACAGTACCGCCGCATCCAAACTGGCAGGCGGAGTCTGTTGTAGTACGAATCCAAATCTGATACGCCCCCAAAAACATCCTCCCCAGCGCGCGTGGGCAAATCGCAAATCACGCCAAGGTGTGGTAAAAAAGCGGGCATAGGATCTGGTAGTGGCATGTTGCCACGCCGGTTGTCCACAATCAGCCGTATACGGCCGTCGGGCTTTCCGACCCCAAAAGTACCGTTCACCATAGGCGGCTCCTCCTCAAAAAATCCACCCAAAATCCCCCTCTCCACACACACCGTGCAAACCCGCGCGAACTCCTCCATGCTACACCCCCGCGAGATCCGCATCGACTTCTGCAAGATCCGCTCTGCTGGGCTCAGCGTCCGTACCATCCTACTCTCATCATTCAAAATTGCTCCCCAAGAGGGGGGTAGTAAGTTCAGCACATCCACTTGGCCACCTTCCCCCGGACCAGGCAAGGCCAAGCGTGCGGCCACTAACGGTTCGTAAGGGGCTCCTTCAGCATATTCACCCCCATCCACTACAGATCCTGCCATTGCCGCTACGGAACCACCGTTCCGGCGGACAAAGGACCTGCAAGCATCATCGATCCCATCTAGGGCCGCCTGCTGCAGAGGCCCGGGCACACGGGCTGAATCTACAGCAGGCGGGTCTCGCCCCCCCCCCCCATCCAGTTTAACGCCCTAACCGTCTGACAGGCTAGTGTGCGAGCATTAAAAGCCCGACTCATCCTATCGCGCCTACGGCCTGAGCGTACCTGCTGCCACCAGTCACGAGGTGGCAGGGGTGCTGGAAGAGGTAGTGGAAGAAGGCACCGCTCCCTCACTTGTTGTTGTTGGACGGGCCGCCCTGCCCCTTCTTGCCGGGACCCTGCTCCAGCTTGTGCTGCAGCTTCCCCATGCTCATCGCCGCCCGCACCGCCGGAGACGCCAGCATTGCTCCACCCTCCTGGAATGGCAGCATTGCCGACGGAGTCCCCTTCCAACCCGTCGACCCCACATCCACCAGCTGGCATGCCGTGATCAGCTTTGCCAGGTACTCGGCTGCTGCCAGCTCCAGAATTACTTCGGAGCGTGGCGTGGCCCAGTAGCCAAATTCTGTCACCATCGTGTCCAGAATTCCTGCCATCTGCAGGAGCAGCATCCGCCTCTCCCCGCTGGCTGAGCTGCCGTGCATCGTCAGCATTAACGATGCACGGATGGACTTCCCCCCCACGCTCTCCGCGTAGTCCAGCATCCCGGCAGCACCGCCTCCAGCATGTTGCTCACCAGGACCGGCACTGCATGCCCGCTCAGCGCCACCCCCTTCGTGCGCGCCAGCCTGCCAGCAGTCGCCGCTGCGGCTGGGCTTGCAGTTGCTGGAGTCTTTGCCTGGTCCAGCAGCTTCGACATGGCCGATATCAGGTCGCCAATATCTCCGCCAGTGCGGGCGTTGCCCGGCCGGGATGGAAGCCCTCCCTGGCGTTGCATAGCCCGTCTCGGTCCCCAGCAGCCGACCTATGTTTCGGTCTAGGTCCGCCACATCCTGGTCGATCGCCCCAGGGCGCCATCCTCCTCGCCAGCGCCCGTCCACCATGCCCCGCCCCTCCGCTTCCACCTGCCGAAGGGGGAACACCCCCAGTTCCCACCGCACCTGCTGACACTGGTGGATCCAGCTCTGCAATAGCCTCCCCCAGCTTCGCTGCTAGTACATCGACCAGGTCCTCCTCCCCATCCCAGTCGCTGACAAACCCCCTTTTCTCCAACACGTCCATGACGTTTTTGGCACGCCCCGGATTGAGCTTCTGGATCCGCTCTAGCCAATTCCCCTCCCCTAGGATCTTCTGGACCGCAGTTGCGGCCTCCTTTGGGGTGCATCCCTCCCTGGCTTCTTGCTTGAGCTTTGCTATGAAATTCCGCTCTGGGGCTGTCACTGAGGTCATTGTGGGTTATAATGCTTGATGTGTTATATTGCGTTTTGTTTTTTGTGATGTGGTCACGTGAGGTTCTCAGGCAAAAGAAACAACCTGCTTCCCTAGAATGGAAGCCCACCTTTTATAGCAACCACCTGTCCAGCCAACCCCTACCTGGTTGGCTGGGGTACGGGTGCCAGCACAAAAAATATTTTTTTTCTAAAATTATTTTTTCTTTTGGTGCTATACGGCGTTGCATTCTCCGCTCAGCAGGTTAGTCATAGATAAAATGAGCATAGCTCACCAATTTCAGGTGGCAAACTAAAATAATTAACAATTATAATTAAAATTAACAATGCGGACGGTGTAGTGTGTGTAACACTATTTGCGTAGCGAGTGTTGACGCCCGCCTACTGTGAATAGTATTACACGCTCTAATTGAACAGCAGTATCTCACATTACATCACACACACGATTCTCAGTGTCTTAATTAGCGTTACACACACGTGAAGAGTGGACATACTTCTGGCTGCCGTGAGCCTTCACGGAGTCTGTAGAAGCGCGCATTCGTGCCGATCGCGATGAGACAAGCAGGTTCCACCTGTTTGAAGACGTTTTGGAATCTCGGAAGTAGGAAGAAACTACTGTCAAAGTTAAGGACCGTTGAGAGGGGAGACATTTCTGATAGTATGCGTGACACTCATTGCGAACTCACACGAATGAATGTGTGACACTATTTGCGAACTCACACGAATATGTATGTAACACTATTTGCGAACTCACACGAATATGTATGTAGCACTATTTGCGAACTCACACGACTATATGTGTAACACGAATTGTGAGCTGACACGAATATATGAAACAGTTGGCGGCGGACCGGTCTACTCGTGGTAGACCCGGTCACGTAGATCGACCCCGAATAAAACTTGAAGTAGCGCAATCGATAGATCTCGCCGAGCGGATTTCAGATCATACCTTAGGTACATAATAGTACATTACGGTAAAGTGTGATTACGGTTACAAAACTGGTGAAAATGGCTCTGACGTCAATCATTGACGCCAACCAAGCCGTAAGTAAAGAATGGGAAGTTGGACAGGGGGGCATGAGGGGGGGTCCAATCTCAAGTATAAGCAGCGCAATCGATATATCTCGATGAGAGCATTCAGGATCAGCCTCTAATGTGCCCAAAGATGTCCGATTTCGGGAATTACGGGTCAAAACCAAACGTCATCTAAGCCAAAATTAAATAAATTTCCGAAAAGTGCATTTTCGGCTGTAGTAGCAGTGTTTCTGCTAAGGGGTGGGGGGGTTCCGGTAACTCCGGTAAGGGGGGGGTCCGGCCAAGGCCGCGAAGCGGCCGAGGCCGGGGGGGGTCCGGGGGGGCGGAGCCCCCCCGGATGTTGGCGAATTTTTTTTTAGAAAAATAAAAACCCAATAGGATTTCTTATACAGTTATATAATTTATCCTAAACTGTGAAGCCTTGCCTTAGTGGGCTGCTTGTGCCCTGAATCCTGATTCACATAGCCTTGGCGTACGCAGGGCTCCCTAATAAAACATACGAAAATGATAACTTAGCATGCATACAAGCATGCCTAGTCACAATAGGAGGTTACAAAACATAGTTGTCATCACTTGTAGGCTATGTAGCTCACATTAGCTCACCCATACATTATTGGCGTGACCTCACACGATGCCGCCTTAGGGTTTGCATGCACCATATACACCCATAGGCCGGAGTCGAAACAACCTGCTCCGACATGGCCTGCTCCGGAACATCACCGCCATGAATTTCGCGCTGTGGGTGCGCTGAGCCACCTGCATCGCCCTGCTCTACGGCACCCTCATCCCCATTCGTCTTATCAGTGTCGTCCCCTTCTAACTCGTTGCCTGCCTGCGCCTGGTGTGTAACGACCGTGCCCAAAGCCCGGCGACCGCTCGTACTGCCAGCCAAGGTCAAAACGCCACCACCTCGTGTGAAATGGTCCTTGAACTTGTAGCCCAGGGGAATCGGGGGCTCTTTCTTCTTCGTCATGATTCACTTCTCTAGCGCACTATCGAAACATGTAGGATTAGAAAACACGCAAAACAAAGTCAGCTGGCTCGATTGCCGTGAACTTTATGCATCGTCTAGCGGCTCACCTTTACATCGTGTTGCGTACCTACTGCTGCAGGCATTCTGCAGCGCATTTGTTACCCGCTCAGTCTACGCACTTGACAGACTGGAATTGCCGGCTGCCAATGCTGAGTGCTGACCCATTCGTTATAGGGTCAGATCTGCACCGCGCCACGCCTTTTGTTACTTGGGTACGGATAATCTATTTGCTCACAAATTGAAGTTGAAACTTTAGCCCCTCCTCGATGAACAGTAGTTGTTAGCACGTCCAACAACTCAACTCAACTCAACATCAACAACAACGAGATTTGTGCTGGTCATTTCACCGGAGATTTGTGCTGGTCAAGCTCACACCGGTAATAAAAGTGGGCAACAACAACGACAACTGAAGTCGCGAGCGAGCAATGTTTGTGCAAATTCGCCTAGCCTTGACGAGCCGTTGCCCATGATTATTTTTTTAATACTGCATCTGAGGGTCACGCACTACAATTTTAACCTCATCAGTAAGGTATCTTGTACTGTAGCTACGATAGGACCGTCGCGAGATTCCATGCCCTGGCGCACTGGTTTTCGTCGGGCATTCAGCAGGGCTCTGCTGTGTCGGAATTTACATTCGGTGGAGGTGTTAGCATGGCAGCAATGTGCAAACTATTTGTAAGTGCCGGGAATAGTAACATATAGTAATCGAAATTGATATTTTGTAATAGTCAGTATATAAGTACCGGGTCTGTCTGACGGGGAAACCGGGGAACCCCGGCCGGCATTATTTGCTTCCCGGTCGACCAGGTCAGCCCGGGGATGGCTTACCGGTCGGCCGGGGGGGGGTTCCTGCTCTGAACACAGCATACCGGTCGGTCGGGGGGGGTTTCCTGCTTGACATATAGCATACCGGTCGGCCGGGGGGGGTTTCCTGCTTGGCATATAGCATACCGGTCGGCCGGGGGGGGCTTACCGGTCGGCCGGGGGGGCACCGGTAATTACCGGAGAATTACCGGTACCGGTGCGTTAGCAGAAACACTGTGTAGTAGACCGGTCCGCCGCCAACTGTTTCATATGTGGAACACTATTTGTGAACTCACACGAATTTATATGTAACACTGTTTTTGAACTCACACAAATATAAATGTAACACGAATTGACATGGACAGTTAAGCTTGTGGCTGGTCTTCTGGGAAAATGAGTGCGTGGTTAGTGGCTAGGGAGGCAAGGGAACTGGGGAATCAGGCCCCACAGCACGATCATCGGCCAAGCAGGCAGCTAGCAGGTGGTTAACACACCGATTGGTTGTGCACACCGGTGCGTGGGTGGCTGGTTGGTGGCCGTGGGGACGAGTGGAAGGGTGGGCCAGCTGAGATTGGGCACTCCTTTCTACTGCCCGCGCCCCTGCCTATTTGCTGGGAACATGGAAGCTGAGATGAATCCGTGAACATTTAGATGGATGCACAGGGTTGCCCAGCCAAATGCTCTGTGTAATGGAAGATGGCTTTGTGTCCTTACTCCTTTCTGCTGCCCCATCCCTATGCACGTGACGTCATCATGTTCAATCTTGCCGTTCTACACATGAAAACATCGCAGCATGCACCAGGTAGGAATAGGACATGGTGGCATTGTGATATGACAGTTTCGCGGTCCATGTAGTAGTGGCAACGCTGTAGCCATATAGCAGCGTCCATTTGAGCAGCCAATTAGTGGCCACATATCTATTGGAACACCTGCCCTAAAACTGCTGCTAGTATCTATTGAAACAGTTTCATAACACATATAACCTGACAGTGCATTACCACTGTAATAGTAGTCGCAGGAGTACCCATGACATGGCCCAAGTTGCATGCCCGCCCCGTGCGTTCCATCATCCGGGGTTGCGCAGGTGGCGGTGATCGCCCCCTTCAACTTCCCCCTGGAGATCCCTGCCCTCCAAATGATGGGCGCGCTCTACATGGGCAACAAACCGCTGGTAAAGTGCGACTCCAAGGTGAGAACAAGAAGGGTTTGTCTGTGCCACATGTTTCTCATGCCAGGGTAAGAAACCAGGCTGCTCGTCTCATGCGACTCCCCAGGTGTGGCGATGGAAGAGTCGCTGCCCGCCAGACACATCCCAAAGGTCACGGAAGAGAGGATTTATTGCCTCCCGAGCCCGATTCCGACTCCAACGTGAAGGGTTGCTGCTTGATGCTTGTGACTCCCACGTTTAGGCAAGAGGGGGGAGCGTGCCCGAGGTGGTGGAAGGGGGGGGGGGGAGACTCCCAATGTGAGGTATTGAAGCATGCCGCTTGTCAAGTGCGACTCTCAAGGAAAGAACATTACGCGGTCGCTGGCGGACAAATTCAGTCGCCCTTCTCACCAAGCGCCATTCTCGAGGTGAGGCAGATGGGGGGAAGCATGCTCAGGTGCTGGGCACCTGCAGGTGGGTACATCTGGATACCGTGACTGTACCACCTAGATGAGATTGGAGGACGCTGCGCTCTTTGCAGTCGCTACACCGTCTGCAGCGGCTTACGAAGCAGACAACATCCCCTTTCCTTGTGTTGCCCTTGACCCCTTGCCTTCCCTTGCCTTGTTAAGTTCCCCCTCTAAGAAGTTGTAATTGAAGTTCCCCCACTTCCCACATCTGCCCTTGCTTCAAGAGAATGCTAATGGTTGACTGTTGTCTTTACCAAGATGGTTGTGCGATGGCCTTGTGTCGGACTTGCACTGCCGCCAGTAGCAACCTAACCGGGCGCCATAATGTTATTTCTCCTGCCTTGGATAGTGCCAGTGCCACCGATGTTGCGTGATTGGATGATGCTCTAATCCATTGTTACTAGGTTAATTTATTATATTCTTATTAGTTTATATATATCGTTTTGGATTCCATACGACAAACTTTGCAGCCTTCTTACCTCGTTCACGCTTGGCGGCTCTCCTTTTAATATTTGCCAGGTCAGCACGGTGCTGGAGCAGTTTGTGCGGCTGCTGCACGCGTGCGGCATGCCCAAGGGGGATGCTGATGTCATCCACGCGGACGGCCCGCCCATGAACGAGCTGCTGATGAGGGTGAGGCGGACAGCAGATGGAGAACATTGCCATTGTGATTGTTATTATTGTTAAGGCAGATGGCTATCATGAAGGTGATTCTAATCGAGGTGAGGCGGCGCCTCGGGCTTGACACTGTGCTGTAGCACGCATATTTGGACGCCCCCGTGGGCTGTGCCCAGGAAAACACGGCTGCTTTGGCCAGGACAGTTATTGTGAGTGGGATCCTTCGCTCATTTCAGCATGAAAACCATGCATGCAGACAGCTGGTGCTGAACGTTGCCTTGTGGGTTTTGTCACGTTCTCGTGCTTGCTATGTAACAGCGAAGTTGCGAATAGGAGCAGATTGCCCAATTGGTTTTGTTATGATCTTGTGCTTGCTAGGTCGAAGGCACGCTGCAAATAGGGATAGGAATTGCAAGGCAGACCCGACAAGACCCTGATCCAGGGCCACCCTCCTATTATCTAGCCAGCCAGCCAGCCGACCCA
>RPFO01000782.1:0-132500 GCA_009746045.1 Mesostigma viride
ATGTAATTAATGATGAGGATTCAGGCTCCCATGGTGTCATCATGGCTCTACGTACATGGATGTCAAGGAATATTAATGATGAGGATTCAGGCTCCCATGGTGTCATCATGGCCCGTCTACGTACATGGATGGCATTTATGTAATTAATGATGAGGATTCAGGCTCCCATGGTGTCATCATGGCTTGTCTACGTACATGGTTGGCATTTATGTAATTAATGAGGAGGATTCAGGCTCCCATGGTGTCATCATGGCCCGTCTACTTACATGGATGGCATTTATGTAATTAATGATGAGGATTCAGGCTCCCATGGGGTCATCATGGCTTGTCTACGTACATGGTTGGCATTTATGTAATTAATGAGGAGGATTCAGGCTCCCATGGTGTCTCATGGCTCTACGTACATGGATGTCAAGGAATAGTAAATGATGAGGATTCAGGCTCCCATGGTGTCATCATGGCCCGTCTACGTACATGGATGGCATTTATGTAATTAATGATGAGGATTCAGGCTCCCATGGGTCATCATGGCTTGTCTACGTACATGGTTGGCATTTATGTAATTAATGAGGAGGATTCAGGCTCCCATGGTGTCTCATGGCTGGCTACCTACATGGTGCAATGGATGAATCATAAAAAAATGATGAGGATTCAGGCTCCCATGGTGTCATCATGGCCGTCTACGTACATGGATGCATGAATAGTAAATGATGAGGATTCAGGCTCCCATGGTGTCATCATGGCTTGTCTACGTACATGGATGGCATGTATGTAATTAATGATGAGGATTCAGGCTCCATTGGTGTCATCATGGCTGGCCTACGTATGTACATGGATGTCAAAGAAAAAAAAAATGATGAGGATTCAGGCTCCCATGGTGTCATCATTGCCCGTGTATGTACATGGTTGGCATTTATGTAATTAATGATGAGGATTCAGGCTCCATTGGTGTCATCATTGCCCGTGTATGTACATGGTTGGCATTTATGTATGTAATTAATGATGAGGATTCAGGCTCCATTGGTGTCATCATGGCTGGCCTACGTATGTACATGGATGTCAAAGAAAAAAAATGATGAGGATTCAGGCTCCCATGGTGTCATCATGGCCCGTCTACGTACATGGATGTCAAGGAATAGTAAATGATGAGGATTCAGGCTCCCATGGTGTCAGATGTCATGGCCTGTCTACGTACATGGATGGCATGTATGTAAATTAATGATGAGGATTCAGGCTCCATTGGTGTCATCATGGCTGGCCTACGTATGTACATGGATGTCAAAGAAAAAAAAATGATGAGGATTCAGGCTCCCATGGTGTCATCATGGCCCGTCTACGTACATGGATGTCAAGGAATAGTAAATGATGAGGATTCAGGCTCCCATGGTGTCATCATGGCCTGTCTACGTACATGGATGGCATGTATGTATTTAATGATGAGGATTCAGGCTCCCATGGTGTCATCATGGCTGGCCTACGTACATGGATGTCTCAGAAAAAAAATGATGAGGATTCAGGCTCCCATGGTGTCATCATGGCTGGCCTACGTACATGGATGTCAAAGAAAAAAAAATGATGAGGATTCAGGCTCCCGTGGTGTCATTATGGCCCGTCTACGTGTTGTTGGCATGTATGAAATTAATGATGAGGATTCAGGCTCCCATAGTGTCATCATGGCTGGCCTACGTACATGGTTGGCATTTATGTAATTAATGATGAGGATTCAGGCTCCCATGGTGTCATCATTGCCCGTGTATGTACATGGTTGGCATTTATGTAATTAATGATGAGGATTCAGGCTCCATTGGTGTCATCATGGCCCGTCTACGTACATGGACCGTGGCATTTATGTATTTAATGATGAGGATTCAGGCTCCCATGGGGTCATTGATGATCATGGCATTTATGTATGTAATTAATGATGAGGATTCAGGCTCCATTGGTGTCATCATGGCTGGCCTACGTATGTACATGGATGTCAAAGAAAAAAAAATGATGAGGATTCAGGCTCCCATGGTGTCATCATGGCCCGTCTACGTACATGGATGTCAAGGAATAGTAAATGATGAGGATTCAGGCTCCCATGGTGTCAGATGTCATGGCCTGTCTACGTACATGGATGGCATGTATGTATTTAATGATGAGGATTCAGGCTCCCATGGTGTCATCATGGCTGGCCTACGTACATGGATGTCTCAGAAAAAAAATGATGAGGATTCAGGCTCCCATGGTGTCATCATGGCTGGCCTACGTACATGGATGTCAAAGAAAAAAAAATGATCAGGATTCAGGCTCCCGTGGTGTCATTATGGCCCGTCTACGTGTTGTTGGCATGTATGAAATTAATGATGAGGATTCAGGCTCCCACAGTGTCATCATGGCTGGCCTACGTACATGGTTGGCATTTATGTAATTAATGATGAGGATTCAGGCTCCCATGGTGTCATCATTGCCCGTGTATGTACATGGTTGGCATTTATGTAATTAATGATGAGGATTCAGGCTCCATTGGTGTCATCATGGCCCGTCTACGTACATGGGTGGCATTTATGTATTTAATGATGAGGATTCAGGCTCCCATGGGGTCATCATGGCTTGTCTACGTACATGGAGTCATATTGATTCATGGAACAATGAGATACCATTCTTAATTGAAAATTGTTCTTGATACTTTCACATGCATGCCCGGAATCGTGAATTTGTGCGGGTTTCCATGATGACAATCCTCATTGAATTCTTGAGCACACAATATTGAGCAATTTAGGGGCACTTCGGCAATGTTGACCATTTTCATTCATGATAAAATTAACATTTAATGCAATAAATACATATTCCACTCATTTTAATAAACCATGCAAAAACTTTACAAGCACGCTCAAGCTAGGGGTGGGCTGGCATGCACGCGTGGGTGTGGGGGTGGGCTGGCATGCATGCGTGGGTGTGGGGGGGGGCTAGCCTGCATGCGTGGGTGTGTGGGGGGCTGGCATGCATGCGTGGGTGTGTGTGGGGGGCTAGCATGCATGCGTAAGTGTGGGGGGGGCTGGCATGCATGCGTGGGTGTGTATGGGGGCTGGCATGCATGCGTGGGTGTGTGTGGGGGGCTAGCATGCATGCGTGGGTGTGTGGGGGGCTGTCATGCATGCGTGGGTGTGGGGGGGGCTGGCATGAATGCGTGGGTGTGGGGGGGGCTAGCATGCATGCGTGGGTGTGGGGGTGGGCTAGCATGCATGCGTGGGTGTGAGTGTGGGCTAGCATGCATGCGTGGGTGTGGGGGGGGGCTAGCATGCATGCGTGGGTGTGTGGGGGGCTAGCATGCATGCGTGGGTGTGGGGGTGGGCTAGCATGCATGCGTGGGTGTGGGGGGGGCTAGCACGCCCCACCCCTCCATCGGCACAGCCAGCCTTGTGAGTCTACCCTTAACAACAAGGCTGGTAGGACGACACGCCTGAGCAGCATATGTCATGCCTATCTCAGGCTAATAATGTGTGATTTTGTGCCAACAACCAAGTTGTTCCACCCAACAACACATTATAAACCCTCTTCCAAAATGCCCAACAAGCCGGACACGTGGAGGACCACACACGCAGTATATAAAGAGAAAATAAGCTGACTTTTTATCCAGCCAACCTGTGGCTAGCTGCTCTGGTTAGCATGACAAATGCTAACATTTACTCAGTGGGAAAGGTGAAGAGACCATTGGAACAGCCTACCTGACGCATGTGCCACCAAAGCATTGTGTCCCGCAAAATGCACACTGCCTCCTTTCTAACAAGCACGAGCCGCTCTCTTTAGGAGACAGGTGCCAGCTCGTCAGTGTCTGGGGAAAATGATGCCGCTGCTTAGGAAGACCGCGTGAATTTCCTCGAACACAACTGTCTATAAAGCAAAAGAAATTTCAGAGAAGCATGGAAATAAAAGCATTACACCTTCCCGACAGGTTGCGGGCCACGCGCTGCAGAAAGCCAGCCACGTCACAGACGATTAACTAGCTAAAAGACACCCAGGAATCCAGCGATGCAGCGCCAGGACCCGCAACTTTCTGGCTGCATCTGGCCGGAAAGAAGGCAAAAAGCTTACGCTCAACGAGGTAAGAAAGCAGGAAAACGCAAGCTTAAGACGTTTAACACAAGAACGTACCATAACGGGCATTTATTCGTGCCCAGGCGCACAAGAAAGTCCACCCTTTCATGGAGTGGTTGGGCAGTACGCATCGCGCAGGGCTAATGTTATCTTACCGCAAAATGACGGGAAAGGTAAAGATAGCAGCGGGAATTTTTACGGCTTTAGAAACATCATTAAACTAGCTTTCCTTACGACCATCAAAACTGGCAACAATCGACAATCAACCCGGCAGGCATCCAATATACTTTATTCATCCCGACAGAAATTCAGGCCGGACCCCCCTGCCGATGGCAAAGAAAAAAAGCCCGCGACATTATAGATCGCAACCATCCCGCCATAAATTAGAATCAGTAACTAATTTTCTCCAACAATCGAGCATTTCTGCTTTCCGCGTGCCAGATTTGTCACGTTTCGTCTAAAGGCAGTCGCCATGGCCCCTACCGCAAGGGGTGCGCGCACCATGCCGACATAGCTTTTGGGCCTCAATTTGCACCGAAATTTGGTCCGTACCGTCCAGCTCAGTCGGATTATGTATGTGGATCGGCCGTGTTGGTTGCATACGCAGGTATATTAATTCTTGCATTCGCCCCGGACCTTCCCCAGGACAGGTCAGGATATAACAATAATTCTTGCATTCGCCCCCGCCCTTTCCTATGGCCTGGTCAGGTTTGGGCGCGACGCCACTAGCGCGGCGCCCGCGACAGAGTGGCCAGGCTCGAGCACGTTTTCTGGATCCCAAGCACCGGATTGGACACTGTCCGAGGACTGGACAGGAATTGGCTGACCAATCGGATGCTTGCTCGTCGTCTCCAAAAACATATATAAAGAGCCAAATCGCGCGAACTACGCAATGATCCTTTAAGCAGCGTTACTCTGCCGAAATGTCAACCTAGGCCGGTCAAGTGACGCCGAGGTGTTCACCGATAGTTCAGGTCAGCCACAGCGCGCCTTCGAATGTAGGCACGGTCGCATTTTTTTTTAGGAAATGTAGAATTGTTGTCGACCAGCTACCAACGCCCGACCGGACCCATACAACGGAAACATCAAGGCGATGTGATGTAGGTGTGTCTGATATGTCATTAATACACAGAGCATCGTGAATATAATATATAATATAAATTATATAATATACTATAATTAATATATAATTTTAATTTTATGTTAATTTTAATGTTATTTCTGTCAGGATATGCCCCAATATGCCTGACAGTTTTTTTTTTATTGAGTGTGCTAGTTTCGGGTATACCGGAACTTATATGACTACTTTCTTCTACATTCTACTAAATATATTAGTTAGCTAAATATATTAGCTAGCTGACATCCGTACCCTAGTGGTACTGTACCCAGTGGTACTGTAACCAGTGGTACTGTAACCAGTGGTACTGTAGCCAGTGGTACTGTAGCCGTCTGACAAAATTTGCCTGGCTCCGCGCTACGCGCCGACCCTATGTTCACTAAGTGCTGCCCTGGAGGCGCAATGTCCTTGTACTTGCATACTAGTGATCTGACGCATCATTTTAGTGTTGGTGTAAGCCACCCACTTGTGTGTGGCGGCTGGATGCACTTTAACTTATACCGTAGATTATTTCCAGATCGACGGATACTGCGACAGTGTGTTTTTCCACTTAATGTTGCCCCTGCAATTGTCATGGCTACCCGTTTGTACGCCGACTCAAAGTCAATATATAAAATCAGTAAAGCATTATTCGATCTTTAAGCCTGCCACCTGTCTTACATTTTGACATGGTATCGAGCGGGGTGGCCTACTAAATTGCTGAAACTGGTCCGATTTATCGGGCAAATTGACTCCCTGAATCCGACGTCGGCACTTTATGCCAGTCGTGCATATCCTAGACGGGCTTCCCTGTATCGAAATTCAAGAACTCCAGTATTTAGACGATCGTCTCTACCTCGTATTTGCTGTTCTAAACCATCGTCGCATATTAGTCTTAATCTTTACCATTACGGATTGAGCGTCTCCGGCTTTCTCGGCTGTCTCCAGATTTTCACCTTGCCGAGACTCGGTTGTGACCAGATTTTAACCTTGCCGAGACAATCATGTCCGCAGCCGCGACAGCAGCAGCTACGAAAGCGACAAAAGATCTCAACATTCTACAGGCCTGCAAAAATATTACACAGTTCGACGGCCTCGACCCAGTAAAGTGGGATAACACCAAGATTCCTTTTCTGGCCGTAGTGACAGCATTCGGGATGCTGTCTGTCCTGCTTGGCACCGAGGTCAATGAGGAACGCGACCTGATTCTTTTGCGGCCCTTTGTCAGTGCCTCGTTGGACCGGCACTCAAAGTGGCAAACAGTGTTACTCAGAAAACTGGCAGCGTGGCATATCATCGCATCTGTGAAGAATATGAGCATCTCAAGCTGCAGATGAGCAACCGGCGAGCACTACGCCGCAAGCTAAATCGAATGAAGCTGGAACCCGGCGTTACAATGCGGCAATATATAACCGACGGGGAATTAACTTATAACGACCTGATTGCCACCGGCGCCAAAATGGCACCCGAGGATCTGGCCGAGAATCTGCTCGCCGGCGTGACCGAGGAGTTGCTTCCGTCCCTTGCCCAATTGAACCTTGGGGACGGTATCACCCTACAGGAAACTAAGGCGGCACTTCTTAAGGCCTGGGACCTTGTGCACGGTAACAAAGATTCCGCGGAGGCCACCGGGGTGTATCATACCTCCCACTCTGGACGCGGTGGCCGTGGCACCGGCCGTGGCAGGGGGCGTGGCGGTCACAATGGCGGGACCCAGCGGCCCAGCTGCACCCACTGCGGTCGCACCTCTCATCAGGAGCCCACCTGCTGGTGGAAGTATCCTCACCTACGGAACACTCGCGGCAACACCGGCGGGCCCGCCGCCCACCACACCACCGACACCCCACCGGCGCCCTCCCACGAGGCCCACGACCTCCCCCCGGTTTCTGCTTCTAAACGCCTTATCCAGCTCCCCCGGGACAGGGCACAAGGGGTAGCAGCCAGCTGGGCCCAGCTAGCACCAGACGTGGGCCCTGGAGCTTTTCAACCTGCACTGCAGCAGGCGACAGCAGCCAGCCCCCCCAACCCGTCCTCTGGCCCTCCTGCATTGCTAGCGGCTAGTCGCCCACCCTGCCAGACGTGCCAGGTGCAGGTCTTCATGCCAGCAGCCAGCAGTGACCAGTACTGCAGTACCAGCATCAACCAGTCAACCTGTGTTCTTTTCTCCTGTGGCGCACTCCCAGGGACACCTGGGGGCCACCGGATGTCTTTCCAGGGTCCCAGCATTTTACCAGCAACAGCAGCCACAACCAAGTTTTTTCTAGGGTCACCAGCATTCTCCAAGCGACAGCCACTGTGGCGCACTCCCAGGGACACCTGGGGGCTACAGTCATCAAGTCTCCTCTCAGCTCCAACCAGATAGCCGTGTAAGGGGGGTGCCATGGGAGTGTACCCGGCTATACCCTCACTAGCTATAGGTTTCTCTGAGCAAGGGGGGAACAGGCACATTGTATGCAAGGGGGTGTCAGGATATGCCCCAATATGCCTGACAGTTTTTTTTTTATTGAGTGTGCTAGTTTCGGGTATACCGGAACTTATATGACTACTTTCTTCTACATTCTACTAAATATATTAGTTAGCTAAATATATTAGCTAGCTGACATCCGTACCCTAGTGGTACTGTACCCAGTGGTACTGTAACCAGTGGTACTGTAACCAGTGGTACTGTAGCCAGTGGTACTGTAGCCGTCTGACAAAATTTGCCTGGCTCCGCGCTACGCGCCGACCCTATGTTCACTAAGTGCTGCCCTGGAGGCGCAATGTCCTTGTACTTGCATACTAGTGATCTGACGCATCATTTTAGTGTTGGTGTAAGCCACCCACTTGTGTGTGGCGGCTGGATGCACTTTAACTTATACCGTAGATTATTTCCAGATCGACGGATACTGCGACAGTGTGTTTTTCCACTTAATGTTGCCCCTGCAATTGTCATGGCTACCCGTTTGTACGCCGACTCACTCAAAGTCAATATATAAAATCAGTAAAGCATTATTCGATCTTTAAGCCTGCCACCTGTCTTACATTTTGACAATTTCATATAACATAATATAGCATAATATAATATAATATAATATTATATAAAGTAGTATATAAAAAATTAAAATGTAAAAGAAAAATATCTACCTTATTGGGGTTTAATGTTCCTTTCCAGTTCAGCATAAGTACACTCTTGAGTGTGTGCAATGTTTGGTTATACGCCATTGTCTTAAAATAGCAACCAATGTAAACCTCCGTCCTAACCACATTTGGATACAATAAAGACATTGATGCCTGACACATAGCATTCATTGCTTGAAATACCATGCATATTTTGTGTCAATGTTCTGCAGACCACAGCTTCAAGTGGGCATACTTCGCTTTCCTCAATATAATGGCGACATGGCATTTGGTGAAAGTGGTGAGTGCCATGAAGTTGCGCCGGCCGTCGTTATCCATGACGAACTGAATGGGTTTCGTGCAAATCAAGTTTTTTGTTTTGGTGTTCCAGTTGCGCCGGCCGGCGTTTCCAATGGTATCTTGCGCGCACTTGCAAAAGCTTGCACGCTTATCAACATTTTGTGTTGGTAAACATTTTATCACCTCTGGGATTTCCGCCTTCACTACCTGAGTTGCTTCTTTGTGGTTTTCAAATGCAACCGAGTTACGCCGGCCGTCGTTACTCATGACAAATTGTAGGGGTTTTGTGCAAATCACTTTTGTATGGTTTATGTACATGCATCCAGTTGCGCCGGCCGGCGTTTCCAATGGTATCTTGCAGTTGCGCAATCAGGCCCCATTACCAAAAGTGTGTTTGTACATCTTTTTTACACCTGAAGGATTTCTGCCTGCATATCCTGAGTTGCTTCTTAATGGTTTTTAATTGCGCCCGAGTTACGCCGGCCGTCGTTATTAATGACAAACTGTATGTGTTTCATAAAATCACTTTTGTATGGTTTACATGTATCCAGTTGCGCCGGCCGGCGTTATTAATGACGCTTGTCGTTCTTGTTTGATGCCCATCGTTTTCGTCGTGTCTTTAATGGTGATTATTTATCATTACTCATCCTCAGGGCTTTCGGTGCCGCGGGATTAAGAGGCGAAAAAAATCAGCTGCCGTCTGACCAAAGTCTGATGGCGCGATCGGGGCGGGGGGCCGTTTCCGACGGTTCGCGTCCCTTGTCCAATGACGACCGGGAGCCTGCACTTCGCGGTCCTGGAGCGACAAGTACATCGAGAACAAGGGGTACAAAATTGCCAATGACATCTTTCCTATCATGGCGGAACGCGTGAAAGCAAACAACCACAGGACGCCAGAGATGAGCGCGGAGGTTCTGTCTTGCGCAGCTTCAAGACTAAATGCCATGGTGGCGGAGAGCAACGGCATTAAGAAGAGGAAGAACTGTGACGACGGGCTTCCTGAAAGTTGGGCGGAATCTCTTCGGGATACATCAAGAAGGCTTTTGGCGACTTGGGAACATCTGAGAAGGATCGTGGGCTTAGGTGGGCCTTGTGTGGACTTGTTACGAAGGCAATGGAGGGCGTCCCGGACAGGATTGTGGAGCGCGCGTTCGGGATTGACAGGCGCTTTGTCGCAACTGTTCGGGGTCACAGGGATGGAATGGAAGAAGGGGAGGACGACCTTTTGATGAGTGCGCCAGAGAGGAGGAGGAGGAAAGACGAGCTTCCGACGGAAGTCATTGCCCTGATACAAGCGTGCTGGAGGGATGATAACTTGACGCGGGCGTCTCCGAACATGAAGGATGTTCATTGTGAATGGACCAGAAAGGATTACAAACATACACTAGCGTTTTCGGAGGGTGCGCGCTACTATACTGTCTCCAAGTCGAAGATTTACGAAGTGTTCATTTCCCGCCATCCGGAGTTGAAGCCACCGCGGCGGATGGACAGTAGGGAGGGGGGGGGGGAGGGAGAGGAGGGTGTGAGGGGGGGAAATCAGGTGATTTTGGAGACGGAGGCAGGGATGTCAATGCTACGCACGAATCAGAAGAGCACAGTTCATGTGGGATACACTACTTTTTGCAAGCATATGCCCGCATGCGTCAAGGGGCGGTGGAAAATGCGGAACTTGTGCGCATGCCAGCACCACACTACCATGCAGTCCATGGTTGGGGGGTTGGCCAAATTTCGTGCAACTTTTCATGCCAGATGCGAGTGCGGACCTGAATGCCACGCGTGCGATCATGGTAGCCAGCTCGACGTGGGGTCGTCCGTGCCCACATGTTCCATTTTCAAAGCCACTCACACGACAGAGTGGGTGAACAAGTTTACTTGTGAGGTGGAGGGGATGAGGGAGGGGGGAGGTTCGAGGTCGTCTGTGGGGTCGTCGCGGCCGCAGGTTCAGCCTTTTCAGGGCGAACTTGAGGATCTGCCCATGCATGGGAGGGTGCTGGACGACGAGGAAGGGGTGCCCGATCATGACCTGGGCGAGGAGTTGGGGGTTTGCTCGATCCGGCGTAAGGCTTGTGTGTTGGGCACTTGCCTGGCTCCCAAGTGTGGAATTCGGAACTTCATGTTATGCGAACGGGAGGAGGCTTCCAACCACCTGATTTCATGGACCAGATACGAGATGCAGGATGTGCCGCCGGGTGCGGTTCTTGGGCCAGAGGTAATTTTTAGTGGAGTGGTTGCGCCCCAAGGCGTTTCTTTTGCAATGTTTCCTGAAGTTCTTGGGCCAGAGGTAATTTTTAGTGGAGTGGTTGCGCCCCAAGGCGTTTCTTTTTCAATTTTTCCTGAGGTCCTGTCTTTTTTCTTTCTACAGGTCATTGGTGGGTCGAAGTTGATGTCTTTTCTGTATGTGCACACTGCGCATATGCAGGACGACTGTGACGAGATCGCAAAGGCTGGTGGGCAGCGATTGACGCAAGTCGACGTCAAGTCCACACCAACGGAGCTAAAGGAGGCAATTGTGGACAAGTGGCCGGACTTCATCCAGCATTGCTTCAACGCGTGGTGGCAAGCGGACGCCTCCAAGGAATGTCTCTCAAGGATGCGGGTGGGGGACCTTGTATGCCACACAGATTACGCCGAGAACTACCAGTCTTACACCTATCACAATCTCCAAGCACAGTATTGGCATCCAGTCACATTCGTCCTTATGCCCTGGATCGTGCGCTACTTGGATCCAGCGTCGGGAAAGGTCGTGAGAAGGGAGTTTCACTTCATCGGACAGGGCGGAATGAAAAGGGACGGGCGGGCCCTCCGTTTTGCTATCCTCAAAATCCTGGCGACACTACGGTCAGAAGGGGTAGAGGTGAAGCGCTTCATTGGGTGGTCGGACAATTGCTCCATGCAGTTCAAGTCAAGGAATGTGATCGCGGAAGTGGCCCGGCTGCTGACGGAGGATCCGCACCTGGAGTCATTTGAGTGGAATTACTTTGGGGAGCAGCACGGAAAGGGGGAGGTGGATGGAGCTGGTGGGACTGTGAAGTGCATGTTGAGGAGGTGGCACATCAGGGAAGAGAACCAGGACAAACAGACGGCCGCCCAGTTGGTGGAGAATCTGGCGTCGGGGGCGGTGGGCGGGACCACAACGACCAGGCGTAACTTCTTCGAGTTCCCCGAGGTAATTAAGTGTACAGTCCTCGTTCAGGGAATAGTTACGCCGGCCGTCGTTTCTAGGGCGTTCTTGGAGTCCTGGCGATCAGGAGTGCTTAATAAAACACAACTAGCTCGATGGTCTCGTAACTTCAACTTTCCCTTGTGCAAATCTTGTCTTCGACGCGCAGGTGCTTCCTTACAGCCCAGGGCGCGGCGAAATCAAAGGAGTGAAGAAGGCGCACTGGTGGCGCATGGACAAGTCGAATGTGACGCGCTTAATGCTGCGCCAGTATTCCTGCTATTGTGGCGGTGCGTGCGCCGAGGAAAGGTGGTGGGATTGTCGAAAGGAGTGGACCGACATGGACGGCTGGAATGTGGGAGGTGCTCGGATGAAGCTCCACAAACTGGGGGAGCCAGTGCAAAGGAACCCAAACGGACAAGGGGGGCACGCAGGGACGCGACTGAACAGACTACAGGCAGAGAGGACGATGATGGGAAGGAGACTGAAGCTGCGAGACATTTTTGCCGTCGAGTCCTACTCTGGTGATGAGTCCCACGATCCAGATCATCCATATTGGCTAGCGGAAGTCTTGCAGGAGCCTTATCAGGTGGCCGCTACTTTCGTGAGGCGAGTGGCCGACAGAAACGGCAAGGTCGATAGGGAGTTGTTCCGTAAGGGACAATGGGTGGTGGGGGTGCGCTACTGGGACAGATTTCCGGGTATGGCGACGATGTTCAAAATGGACGCCGATGCGCAAGCTGAACAGCCAAACTTGGTCAATTGCTACCTGTGCATGGACGCGGGGTTCGAACACACCATTGTTGTCAACCCAGCTAACAATCGCCAGGCCATCTTGACCATTCCGACAGACGTCGAGAAACGGCTCACGAACTTGGCCAAGAAGAGACCTGTTGAGTAGGCCAGCTCGCCCGGGCTTGGTTGGACGAGGTGGACAGCCTTGAGAGCACGTGCTTCGTTGTGAGCACTTGCCTTTCAGCCGTGATTTGCAAACGAGTTCCTTGTCCTGAATTGTAAAGCTCGATTCATGCTCTTTTAAGGAAGTGTATAATATTATCCAGATCATGTATATATTTAGATCTAGACCTGAGTTCAAATAACATTTCTTAGAGGGCTGAGATGCGCGAGGTCCAGCATACATGTATATATCCATGGAGACATGTTACAAACTCAAATGTTTCATTGTACGTACCACTAGCTCGTCGACGGGGGTATCCCATGTAATGTATGATTTATGAATTAATTAATCGCTTAATTGTACAATTTAAATGGATCATGAACTTGTCAAGTGGCCTAATTTGGTTTATTTGGTTCATCATTTATTGATGTCAATCATTCTTAATTGAATCTCGAGCAATAGCAATCATGAAGCACATCCTAATCATGTGATTCGCATAATGAGAATAGGCAACAAGTGCTACTTTGAGGAATGCGGGGTTGGTCAGGTTATTATAGAGCTAGAGCTACAAACGGCACATATATTGCAAACTTTGCGCTCCAGGCATGGAATTTCAAAAGTACCAAAATTGGAGCAGTAGATGTTGGGGACGCCCTACTTGGATGTAGTTCAAAGTACTTCATTGGTACTACAGGGTAGTACAATCTACTTCAAACTAGTTCAAACTAGCTCAGGCTAGTAAAGATTCGTTCAGGTGTAGCACAACCTGCCTAGGAGGTGGTATGACCACCTGGGTTGAAGTAGACAGTGACTAAACGTAGTACAATGTCGAAAGAATTAGTACAAGTGGGTTCTTTGTAGTACAACTGGTCAGTGGCACCTGGGCGCCGCGCCAGTACTGTACCGGACTTGCATTCGTCACCGTGCGCATGCAATGCAGCCAATTTATTGAGGAAGACATGGCGGCGCATGCTTTATCAGTTTTCCCCACCCACCCACCCTCTTTTGTTTGTTTGTTTGTTTGTTTGTTGTCTCTGGGGGTGTTATATGGTGGCAGCCGCCTGGGACTTGCGCACAATTTGCCAGTCTCTCGGTCTACCAAGGCCTGCAAGCGGCTTAAGCATATAATTTTGCAATAAACAAGTTCTGGTGCCTTCTCAAACAAAGTGAACCTGAAAGCATGCACAGAGGAACCGGCTTCCCCCGTGCGCTCTGCCGGAGCTGGAGGTAGGTCGGCCATAGCTCGCGTCGCCGCTGTTGCTGGGCCAGGGTCAAGTCGTCGTCCAGCGTGAAGCGAGTCTCCGAGAGCTTCTTGCGGCATTTAAGGAACGACAGCTTGTCCGCCATGTACTTATAGGTGAGGAGCACGGGTGCCGGGCCAGCCTTCCCCCGCGCGCGGGGGAGGCGGACAGCCGACATGTCCAGCTCACCGGTGAGTAGCATGGGGGCAAAAATGTCGCGCTTAAGCAAGTCCGCCCAGGTGGAGGGAGCATCGCCGGCCGGGCCAGCAGGCGCCGGCTGGGCGGCGATGTCCTTCACCGCCTGGGCGGTGAGGCCGGCGGTGTCATGCAAGCTCTCAAGGGCGTTGGCGGTGGCTTGAAGGCGTTGGTTGAGGTCGAGGAGCTGGGCTTTGATGTCGGCAGTGGAGGCGGAAATGGCAGTGGAGGTGGAGGCGGCGGCGGTGGATATGTGAGGAAGTTCAGCAGTCAGCGTGCCACCGATTGCTGCTACGTCGGCAGCAAGGGGGGTCACGTGCTGCTGAAAGGCTTCCGTGAGGATGGAACGGAATGCGGGGGCGGAGATGGATGGAGCCCAGATCTCGCCATCAGAGCGCTGGAGAAGAGAGTTGAGGACGGCGTGCTGGAGTTGGGGGCGGGGACACCCGAACATCTGGCTGATGTTGTGCCAGCGACGGCCGTCGCTGACGAGGAGGCGTCCAGTGGCGTGGAGATGGAGGCACAGGTCGTAAAGCGAGGCGCAGTCCCCGAAGAAGATGCACATGATGCATAGCATCATTCGGAGAAATGGTGGTCCAGTCGTAATCATCGACCTGGAAAGATTGGAGCCGACAGCGCGATTCCGAGAAGCGTGGCCCTCCAGTTTTGTCGGCGGGGCGGGCGCGTTTAGGGTCAGGCGATGCCGATGGCGAGGCATTGAGGCCGGGAGGTTGCTGGGCGACCACCAGTGCACGACTAGTGTCACCGCTGCCTGCCGGATCTGGCGAAGCGGCAGCCTCAGCTGCCGCATTGTCAAAGGCGAGCGCATCCGCCAAACTGCGTTGCGTCGACGGGCGTTTGCTCGTCATATATTGCGTTTTAGATTCGGAAAATTATATCAGCATCTGCGTCTTAGAAAGACGAAGCGATAGTGATATTCACGGCTAAATTCGGTGCTCAAACGGGAAAGTTATGAGCTCCGACAGCCATGACTGTACTCATCATTCCGGGGCATTAGGTAGGCAACATCAGGGGCATGTTATAATTTTTTTTTTTTTTAAGGCTACACATTTCCATCTCCATTCATAGTTGTCTCACTTCATATTCATCATCCTGAACGACTCAAAAACACGGGAAATATAACGGCAGGCTCGAGCTACCATGGTCCGGACTCTCCCGATTTCTGGCCAGCGCTGGTTGTCTCCTTGATAATATTGCCTAAAGGCACACCGCCATGGCCACCTCCGCTAGGGTTGCGCGCTCCCGTCACACATTATACATTAAAAATATAATTACTTACAGCAGAGTGAAATCACTCAAACCAAAGCAAACGCCCAGCTATGAACCTATATACAGAGCCATGTCAAAGCTCTATACTACGATAAGACCAATGGAAACGCCTAACGGGAGGAACCTAATAGCCCTGCTGCACCGCAAAATCAGCCCGCGTACGGCGGAGCATGATGTCAGCCATGGCCCGAGTCAGCGCCACCGACAAGCGCTGACGCCAATATGACGTCCAGGTCCGCGCCGACCATGGGGCCCGCTGGCCCTCCAGGTCCAGCCGGTCCTCCCGGAGCCGGCAACACTCCTTGAAGAAGGCGGAGGTCAGGGGCCCCATGGCCCCAAACTCCTCCAGGACAAAGGGCACCACACGATGGTGCCCGACGTCGCCGTAGGCCAGGAGCTTGGCCCGCTCCGCCCGGTCCGCCGTGTAACCTGCCGTGAGGGAGGCCCCAGCCACGTGGCTAAGAGCCAAGGGCCGCGCCACCGAAACGTCAATAAGCAGATGCCGGCCACCCCCCTCAAAGTCCAGCACCACGATGTCAGGCCGGTGGTTGGGGGAATAGAAGGCAGCGCCATCCGCATCCTCGGACCGGATGTTCGCGTGGGGGAAAACCGACCGGATCATGGCGAGCACCACCGTCAGGAGGACAGTGTGCAAATACAAATACCAATTCTGATTCTGTTGGCCCCCCATGCAGGCAAGGTAGTGAGTCACACATTATACATGGTGCGGACGGTACCGCGAATCCTTTGGCGCGGAAAGTATTCGCCGCGCCACGTACGAACCGTCATTCAGTTTCCACGGGTGTAACGTCACACGCGTCACAAAATCCCTACGAAGTATATTAGCTTGGAACTAATCCTATTCCTAGTTTCGGAAGCCCACTAGGGCCTGCCATCCAAAGTGCTTTCATAAAAAATATGGCCACCGACAGAGTGGCGACTATCATGTCCCTAACACATGACGCCGGGTTTTGAGCACCGTCGTACATTCTGTGCTAGAGCCAAAAACTAGTGGCGCGCATCCTGGCCAAGGGCAGTCGGCCCACGATTTCACATATTTAATTTGTGACTTGTCTAACGCCTGGTGTCCCAGCCGCCTGCAGCGGTCTCTCTCGTACCACTGTACTAAACTAATTTCAAGGTACTCTACTTGGCGAAGACCGTAGGCAGTGTGTACGGCACCGAGAACGCAACCCATGCTTGTCTGAGCAAGGGACATGGCCACATTGCCCCATGGTACAGGACCCGCCCAGCTGCTTAGATTGCATGCAATTATGGGCACTACCCTGGCTGTGATTATGGGCCCCTTAAACCAAGATGGCTAGATCTTGGTGACTGACGAATTCTCAAGTACAGGAAGCTGCCAAGAGAGTGGCTGCTGCCATCAGTGCATCCCTGCTGACACCATCTGACCGAGCATTGGCGCACCCTTGGCGGCTGCAAGTAACTGAGCTGCGCCCCAAGGCAGGCAAAGAAACCAAAGAAGAGACAGCAAGCAGATCACAGAATAAGAGCAGTGCCACATCCCTGCTGGCGTCCCTGCTGGCATCATGCTCGTGCCATTTGAAACATTTCCCCTGATCGGGGTCACGTGCCCGCCGCTGGCTCTGTGTCCTCCCTTATACTGCACCCGTACCAGGGGATCCCCCGCTCCCCGCTGCCGGGTCACCCATCTACGGCTGGCATACGCACACTGTGATGCAGACCAGCCACCAACGCCGCACGCGGGATGGTTCCAAAGAGGGCCACCTGCACCCACTGCTGCCCCAGAAGGACCGGCTCCGCTGCGCAACACTGGCAGCCGTACCATGGCTGTTAGTCTTGCCATTGGCAGCGTGGCTTGGGCCAGGCACCCACCAAATCCCTGCCCCATGCGCTGTTGCAACCCCCCCCTAACTTCAACCCCACAGGTACGACTGCATATGCAGGGCCGCCAGCAAGGTGAGGCAGGCACAGGACATGAAAGAAACGTAACCATGCACGCCACAAGGCAGTGCCGCGGTGCTGCTACACGGGGCCCGACATCAGCCTCATTCCCTCGCCCATATGATGCGGAGCCCTCTCCCATACCCGATGCCGTATGCCCGCTCAGGTATGGATATTCGGGTGCACACTGATGGCATGGTGTCAGTAGAACTGTGATCCAATGATCTGTATCGAACTAGCCGCTACAATGCATGGAGGCGCACGGCTGATGAGTCCGGCAGCGCAACGCACCTGCCACCCACCTCCCCAGGGGGAGGGGTCGGCATCGTCCACGTGCGCTACAACTCTTCCTGCGCACGCCGCCCCTCATGCGACGCGGCCCATGCCTCGTGCTTGCTGCCACTACCCGCCACCTGCCCGTGGCTGCTGGGTATTGTGGCCCCCGCGAGATGGTTGGCCGCGGCCCCCTTGCGCGCCTCCGCCCGCGCCCCCTGCACACCCACAGACACAGACAACGCCACACGAGCGTGCACACCCACATGCGCGCACATACAAGCGCATGAAAGTATAAATAAATAATAACATAAATAAATTAAAGGGAGCGCGCACCCAACCAGATGTCAGCATCACTGGGGATGCCCCACCCACGCCTTGCACAAAGCAGCCGTTGCAGCAGGCGAGCCACAAGAACACCCGCCATCTTCCCCGCGGTGCCTCCTTGCCCCCCCCTGGACGCCCGCATTGATCCCCCAACCACCAACATTACCACAACCACGCCAGCACCCACTCCCACATCCTGTGTTGGCACCAAGGTCAAGGCCCCCCGCGGCCTGCTGGAGGGCTCGCCAGCACAGGCCTTGCACGCAGTGTGCCGCGTGGACAAAGTGTCAGGGCCGCCACGGCCACGTGCGCTGCGCGAGTCACGCACGGGGGTGCGTGGGGCACCGATATAAATAGCCCGTGAAGGCGATGGGGTGACGGCACAGTCCTGGCTAAGGCAACGACCGCACACGAACCGATACGTGTCAGACAGTAGCGCCCCAGCGCCCACCACCACCGCCCACACCACCACCACCACCACCACCCGCGCCCACCACCCCCGCCCACACCCACTACCACCGCCCGCACCACCACCGCCCACGCCCAACCCCCCTCCCCAATCCCCCCCCCCGACGCCCACCACCACCGCCCACGCCCACGCCCACCACCACCGCGAGTGAGGCACCCCCCCCCACGCGCCGCGCGGGAGGGTACCTGGTACCCGGGTGCTTCGCAGCAGGGCCTGCCCTGTCTAGCAACGGACACGCCTGCCCTGTCCAGCAACGGACACGCCTGCCCTGTCGAGCAACGGACACCCCTGCCCTGTCGAGCAACGGACACCCCTGCCCTGTCCAGCAACGGACACGCCTGCCCTGTCCAGCAACTGACACCCCTGCCCTGTCGAGCAACGGACACCCCTGCCCTGTCGAGCAACGGACACGCCTGCCCTGTCCAGCAACGGACACGCCTGCCCTGTCGAGCAACGGACACCCCTGCCCTGTCGAGCAACGGACACCCCTGCCCTGTCGAGCAACGGACACGCCTGCCCTGTCGAGCAACGGACACGCCTGCCCTGTCCAGCAACGGACACGCCTGCCCTGTCCAGCAACGGACACCCCTGCCCTGTCTAGCAACAACGGACACGCCTGCCCTGTCCAGTAACGGACACGCCTGCCCTGTCGAGCAACGGACACGCCTGCCCTGTCGAGCAACGGACACGCCTGCCCTGTCGAGCAACGGACACGCCTGCCCTGTCGAGCAACGGACACGCCTGCCCTGTCGAGCAACGGACACGCCTGCCCTGTCGAGCAACGGAAACGCCTTCCCTGTCGTACATCAGACACGCCTGCCCTGTCTAGCAACGGACACGCCTGCCCTGTCGAACATCAGACACGCCTGCCCTGTCCAGCAACGGACACGCCTGCCCTGTCGAGCAACGGACACCCCTGCCCTGTCGAGCAACGGACACCCCTGCCCTGTCCAGCAACGGACACGCCTGCCCTGTCCAGCAACTGACACCCCTGCCCTGTCGAGCAACGGACACCCCTGCCCTGTCGAGCAACGGACACGCCTGCCCTGTCCAGCAACGGACACGCCTGCCCTGTCGAGCAACGGACACCCCTGCCCTGTCCAGCAACGGACACCCCTGCCCTGTCGAGCAACGGACACGCCTGCCCTGTCCAGCAACGGACACGCCTGCCCTGTCCAGCAACGGACACGCCTGCCCTGTCCAGCAACGGACACCCCTGCCCTGTCTAGCAACAACGGACACGCCTGCCCTGTCCAGTAACGGACACGCCTGCCCTGTCGAGCAACGGACACGCCTGCCCTGTCGAGCAACGGACACGCCTGCCCTGTCGAGCAACGGACACGCCTGCCCTGTGGAGCAACGGACACGCCTGCCCTGTCGAGCAACGGACACGCCTGCCCTGTCGAGCAACGGAAACGCCTTCCCTGTCGTACATCAGACACGCCTGCCCTGTCTAGCAACGGACACGCCTGCCCTGTCGAACATCAGACACGCCTGCCCTGTCCAGCAACGGACACGCCTGCCCTGTCGAGCAACGGACACCCCTGCCCTGTCGAGCAACGGACACGCCTGCCCTGTCGAGCATCAGACACGCCTGCCCTGTCGAGCAACGGACACGCCTGCCCTGTCGAGCAACGGACACGCCTTCCCTGTCGAACATCAGACACGCCTGCCCTGTCCAGCAACGGACATGCCTGCCCTGTCCAGCAACGGACATGCCTGCCCTGTCCAGCAACGGACACGCCTGCCCTGTCGAGCAACGGACACGCCTGCCCTGTCCAGCAACGGACACGCCTGCCCTGTCCAGCAACGGACACGCCTGCCCTGTCGAGCAACGGACACGCCTGCCCTGTCCAGCAACGGACACGCCTGCCCTGTCCAGCAACGGACATGCCTGCCCTGTCGAGCAACGGACACGCCTGCCCTGTCGAGCAACGGACACGCCTGCCCTGTCGAGCAACGGACACGCCTGCCCTGTCGAGCAACGGACACGCCTGCCCTGTCGAGCAACGGACACCCCTGCCCTGTCGAGCAACGGACACGCCTGCCCTGTCCAGCAACGGACACGCCTGCCCTGTCCAGCAACGGACACGCCTGCCCTGTCGAGCAACGGACACGCCTGCCCTGTCCAGCAACGGACACGCCTGCCCTGTCCAGCAACGGACACGCCTGCCCTGTCCAGCAACGGACACGCCTGCCCTGTCGAGCAACGGACACGCCTGCCCTGTGGAGCAACGGACACGCCTGCCCTGTCCAGCAACGGACACATGGGTGGATGCGGGCGGCGTCACCACGACCGCAGGCGCCACCACAACTTGCCCACGCTCCCCTACCCCATGGCCCCCTTGTCCAGGGGCCCCAACAAGTGCAACCAGAAGACACAAGCGGGCGGCACCCACCTGCGCATACGAGGGGCCAGCGGCCATGTTTGTATCGCTCCGATCGCCAGGTGGCAGCATGGCGTCCACTGCCATCTGACTACTGACTGCCTCAACGGCATCTGTCGTTGGGGCCGTGTGTCCCCCACCACCCCCTCGCTGCCACGTGCCCAACAGCCGCGCTGCCTCCGCCAGCATCATCTGTGCGCGCGGCGAGTGTAGCGGTTCTGTCGCAGCCAGTGCGGATGACAGCAGCGCCACCGCCTCCTGTGGGCAACGAGGGCAACGAGGGCAACGAGGGCGGTTGTTTCGTTCCCTTTGGTTAGTTGGCAAATCCTGTGAGCCAAGCGTGTGTGTGTCGACCAGCAAGCGAGCCAAGCGTGTGTGTGTCTACCAGCAAGCGAGCCAAGCGCGTGTTGGTCTGCCAGCAAGCAAGCCAAGCGCGTGTTGGTCTGCCAGCAAGCAAGCCAAGCGTGTGTGTGTCTGCCAGCAAGCGAGCCAAGCGTGTGTGTGTCTGCCAGCAAGCGAGCCAAGCGTGTGTGTGTCTGCCAGCAAGCGAGGCAAGCGTGTGTGTGTCTGCCAGCAAGCGAGGCAAGCGTGTGTGTGTCTGCCAGCAAGCGAGCCAAGCGTGTGTGTGTCTGCCAGCAAGCGAGCCAAGCGTGTGTGTGTCTGCCAGCAAGCGAGCCAAGCGTGTGTGTGTCTGCCAGCAAGCGAGCCAAGCGTGTGTGTGTCTGCCAGCAAGCGAGCCAAGCGTGTGTGTGTCTGCCAGCAAGCGAGCCAAGCGTGTGTGTGTCTGCCAGCAAGCGAGCCAAGCGTGTGTGTGTCTGCCAGCAAGCGAGCCAAGCGTGTGTGTGTCTGCCAGCAAGCGAGGCAAGCGTGTGTGTGTCTGCCAGCAAGCGAGCCAAGCGTGTGTGTGTCTACCAGCAAGCGAGCCAAGCGCGTGTTGGTCTGCCAGCAAGCGAGCCAAGCGTGTGTGTGTCTGCCAGCAAGCAAGCCAAGCGTGTGTGTGTCGACCAGCAAGCGAGCCAAGCGTGTGTGTGTCTGCCAGCACGCGAGGCAAGCGTGTGTGTGTCTGCCAGCAAGCGAGCCAAGCGCGTGTTGGTCTGCCAGCAAGCGAGCCAAGCGTGTGTGTGTCTACCAGCAAGCGAGCCAAGTGTGTGTGTGTCTGCCAGCAAGCGAGCCAAGCGTGTGTGTGTCTGCCAGCAAGCGAGCCAAGCGTGTGTGTGTCTGCCAGCAAGCGAGCCAAGCGTGTGTGTGTCTGCCAGCAAGCGAGCCAAGCGTGTGTGTGTCTGCCAGCAAGCGAGGCAAGCGTGTGTGTGTCTGCCAGCAAGCGAGCCAAGCGTGTGTGTGTCTGCCAGCAAGCGAGCCAAGCGTGTGTGTGTCTGCCAGCAAGCGAGCCAAGCGTGTGTGTGTCTACCAGCAAGCGAGCCAAGCGTGTGTGTGTCGACCAGCAAGCGAGCCAAGCGTGTGTGTGTCTGCCAGCAAGCGAGTCAAGCGTGTTGGTCTGCCAGCAAGCAAGCCAAGCGTGTGTGTGTCTACCAGCAAGCAAGCCAAGCGTGTGTGTGTCTACCAGCAAGCGAGCCAAGCGTGTGTGTGTCTGCCAGCAAGCGAGCCAAGCGTGTGTGTGTCTGCCAGCAAGCGAGCCAAGCGTGTGTGTGTCTGCCAGCAAGCGAGCCAAGCGTGTGTGTGTCTGCCAGCAAGCGAGCCAAGCGTGTGTGTGTCTGCCAGCAAGCGAGCCAAGCGTGTGTGTGTCTGCCAGCAAGCGAGCCAAGCGTGTGTGTGTCTGCCAGCAAGCGAGCCAAGCGTGTGTGTGTCTGCCAGCAAGCGAGCCAAGCGTGTGTGTGTCTGCCAGCAAGCGAGCCAAGCGTGTGTGTGTCTGCCAGCAAGCGAGCCAAGCGTGTGTGTGTCTGCCAGCAAGCGAGCCAAGCGTGTGTGTGTCTACCAGCAAGCGAGCCAAGCGTGTGTGTGTCTGCCAGCAAGCGAGCCAAGCGTGTGTGTGTCTGCCAGCAAGCGAGCCAAGCGTGTGTGTGTCTGCCAGCAAGCGAGCCAAGCGTGTGTGTGTCTACCAGCAAGCGAGCCAAGCGTGTGTGTGTCTACCAGCAAGCGAGCCAAGCGTGTGTGTGTCGACCAGCAAGCGAGCCAAGTGTGTGTGTGTCTGCCAGCAAGCGAGCCAAGCGTGTGTGTGTCTGCCAGCAAGCGAGCCAAGCGTGTGTGTGTCTACCAGCAAGCGAGCCAAGCGTGTGTGTGTCTGCCAGCAAGCGAGCCAAGCGTGTGTGTGTCTGCCAGCAAGCGAGGCAAGCGTGTGTGTGTCTGCCAGCAAGCGAGCCAAGTGTGTGTGTGTCTGCCAGCAAGCGAGCCAAGCGTGTGTGTGTCTGCCAGCAAGCGAGCCAAGCGTGTGTGTGTCTGCCAGCAAGCGAGCCAAGCGTGTGTGTGTCTGCCAGCAAGCGAGCCAAGCGTGTGTGTGTCTGCCAGCAAGCGAGCCAAGCGTGTGTGTGTCTGCCAGCAAGCGAGCCAAGCGTGTGTGTGTCTGCCAGCAAGCGAGCCAAGCGTGTGTGTGTCTGCCAGCAAGCGAGCCAAGCGTGTGTGTGTCTGCCAGCAAGCGAGCCAAGCGTGTGTGTGTCTGCCAGCAAGCGAGCCAAGCGTGTGTGTGTCTACCAGCAAGCGAGCCAAGCGTGTGTGTGTCTGCCAGCAAGCGAGCCAAGCGTGTGTGTGTCTGCCAGCAAGCCAGCCAAGCGCGTGTGTGTCTGCCAGCAAGCGAGGCAAGCGTGTGTGTGTCTGCCAGCAAGCGAGCCAAGCGTGTGTGTGTCTGCCAGCAAGCGAGCCAAGCGTGTGTGTGTCTGCCAGCAAGCGAGCCAAGCGTGTGTGTGTCTGCCAGCAAGCGAGCCAAGCGTGTGTGTGTCTGCCAGCAAGCGAGCCAAGCGTGTGTGTGTCTGCCAGCAAGCGAGCCAAGCGTGTGTGTGTCTGCCAGCAAGCGAGCCAAGCGTGTGTGTGTCTACCAGCAAGCGAGCCAAGCGTGTGTGTGTCTGCCAGCAAGCGAGCCAAGCGTGTGTGTGTCTGCCAGCAAGCGAGCCAAGCGTGTGTGTGTCTGCCAGCAAGCGAGCCAAGCGTGTGTGTGTCTGCCAGCAAGCGAGCCAAGCGTGTGTGTGTCTGCCAGCAAGCGAGCCAAGCGTGTGTGTGTCTGCCAGCAAGCGAGCCAAGCGTGTGTGTGTCTGCCAGCAAGCGAGCCAAGCGTGTGTGTGTCTACCAGCAAGCGAGCCAAGCGTGTGTGTGTCGACCAGCAAGCGAGCCAAGTGTGTGTGTGTCTGCCAGCAAGCGAGCCAAGCGCGTGTTGGTCTGCCAGCAAGCGAGCCAAGCGCGTGTTGGTCTGCCAGCAAGCGAGCCAAGTGTGTGTGTGTCTACCAGCGGGCGCGGGCAGGGGGTATCAACAGCTCAACACATCACGCAGGTGGCAGGCAGCGCGGGGTGCCATGTGTTTGTGGGCCAGAAGGCCCACATCACTTTCATTCGTGGCCTGCACAAACAAAATAGCATCATCTGGCATGGGGCATCCCCCCCCCCTGCACATGCCGGCAGGGACCAGCGGGAGTCGCGCACTACTTCCCATGGGGGCACCCACCACATGAGCGCCTTGCCCCCACCCCACCACCGCACGTGCCACCAGCATGCATACGGCCATGGGACCCCATGCGTGCTGCCTGCAGCAACCCCCCTCCCGCGGCACAAAGAGTGTCCTACCGACCATGACGGTTAAGCGTTCAGGGTGTAGGCTTGAGGCAGGCAGGCGAATCCCATCGTCCCCACCCCTTTGTCCCCGCCCCCTCGTGCTCACCCCCTCGTCCCCACCCCCTTGTCCCCGCCCCCTCGTGCTCACCCCCTCGTCCCCACCCCCTCGTCCCCGCCCCCTCGTGCTCACCCCCTCGTCCCCACCCCCTCGTCCCTACCCCCTCGTGCTCACCTCGTCCCCTCGGCTCTCCCCCTCCGCTGGCCCTGGCTCTCGCAGGTTGCAGGTCCCCGCAAGAAGGGCCGCGTCGCGCCAAACGCGGGCTGATTCGGCCCATGCCTGCCCGCTGACTGCGCCACCTGGTCCCCCTGGCGTGCCGGCATCCAGCAGCACCCTCAGGTGGGGCAGCGCCTCCTCACACAGGTGGGCGGCGTGCAGTGCGGACGCCAGCTCTAGCCGCACCTCACTGTCGCGTTGGCAACAACATGGTGGCAAGGCGAGGGCCAAGCGGGGGGAGGCGCGGGGGTTATGGTGCTACGGTGACAGCGAGCAGCAAGGGGGCCCAGGGTAAGCACGGGGGGCACAAGTGAGGGTGCACTTGGAATGGCTACTGTAGGTAGCAGGGGCAGTGACAGGCTGGCCAGGCCGCCGCAATATAAAGGGGGGCCCCAGGCCCCAGGCCCCAGGCCCCAGGTCCCAGATCCCAGGTCCCAGGTCCCAGGTCCCAGGTCCCAGGTCCCAGGATACGAGACACACAGAGAGGAGCACAGCACACACCAACACACACATATAGACACACAAGCGCGGAGGGGGGGGGGCAGGGTGACACGTGGCGGCAGCGCATGCATCCTTGGCCAGGAGGCTCCCATGGGCAAGAGGGGAGCATAACTGCCAACCACGTCGCCCCACCTGTCCAGTGAATGCACACGCGCGGCTCCTTGTGCGCAAGGGGTGCTGCCACGGCCCTGCAGGAATGAGACGGCGTGCGTGGAACCACTACAACATAGCGTTGTGTGTGTTGCAGGCAGGTTCGTAGCTTGGTGTGCTGGCAGCGCTCACTGCGATGACAGGTGTCCTCAAACTACGTGTGAGCGAGGGCCAGCACAAAGGGAGCAGGGCTGGCAGTGCGCACAACAAAACGGGGCCACAGCTGGCAGCCATACGCGACGCCACCCACCACGCATGCATGTGCTGCCGAGACATCCTGGGCACCCGCGCACACCAGGGGCCACGCGTAGGAGGGGGGTGCCCTGCATCCCACGTAACGGCTGCCCTTCCTTTGCGCCTGCATTCCTCCCCAATCTTCCCCACTCCCCCTGTTCGCGCGCGCGGCTCCTTGTCGGCGCACACAAATGTCATCATCCACACCCACACCACGTGACCCTGGCCTCACACCGACACAGCTCCTCCCTGTCGCCCCGCCCCCCTTTCCACCAACTGTTGTGGCCAGCTACATCCGAACACGCCGCCTGCACCACCACTGCACAGGGCCCCAGCACCGGGTACCCACGTCACCTCCAAGCAGCACCCGCAGGGTCACTGCCACCACCACCCACCCCTCACCTGTTGCCCGCGTCGGCCTGCGTGGCGGCGCGCAGCAGCTCCAGCGCCTCCGCCTCCCTGCCCAGCGCCTGCAACGCGCGCCCCTTGTGCGCCAGCGCGGCGGCGTGGGTGGGCGCGAAGAACAGTGCCCAGTCGTAGTGACGTAGCGCAGCAGGGAGCTCGCCGCGCTGATGCAGCGACACACCTGTGTTCACCTGCGGGCGAGGGGCGAGGGGCGAGGGGCGAGGGGCGAGGGGCGAGGGGCGAGGGGCGAGGGGCGAGGGGCGAGGGGGGAGGGGCGAGGGGCGAGGGGCGAGGGGCGAGGAGCGAGGGGTGAGGCACAAGGGTTTGTAACAGGTGCGTGTTCGTGCGTCGCAGTGGATGTTCATGTGGGTTAGCGTCCTGTCCATGGAAACGACTCTAGTCTCCTTGTGCGAGCGGCCAGTGCGCCCAAGACAAAGCCGGCCCCATGGCGCAGGCAGCGCAGCTGGGGGCGGTTGAACATGGTTGCGCGTGTAGCACAGTACAGTACAGTGAAGTACAGTACCATACAGGGTGGTTGCATGCTTACCCCCACATACACCCATGTCAGTGGACACAAGCCGCAGCAACAATTGGACAAGAAAAATGGCGGGAGCGAACTACCATGTTCCGAGCTCCCCCAGAAATCTTTGCAAGGACAGGCTATACAGCACAAAACAAGCGGGCAGGGACCCACTGCCGACGAGGACATGGAGGGTATGTTACCACTAATGCTGCCCCCAAAGTGATCAGCGTTGACTGCTCAAGTGAAAAGCATGGTAGTTCCTCACAGACAATACACACGCACGCGTTGGGTGCCACCCTCTGCTGCGACATCGCAATTACGCAAAACGGACGAGGGGGAGATAGACGGCGATGCGGCTTAGAAGTCTTACCAAGTTATATATGAAAAGACGTGGTATAACCACAATGAATGTGATGGCCGTCAAAATAGTGGCGGCCAGAAAAGCCCTCTCCATTTGCAGGGAAATTGTTCTAGAATATCGAGGCACAACCGCTCGCTTCGCTCGCGATTCCGGAATCTTGCCTCCTTTCGGAAACGCGTCATTACAATCGGGTTTCTGGCGCATAACGCTTTCCTTTGGTTCTGATGACATCGTTAAGAAAATACAAAAACTCTAAATACCCCGTTAACTAACAACGCTGCAGCGCTGCATTGTGTCCAATGCCGGTTGTCCCGTGGCACTACCGCAGGACAAGAACAAAAGGCCTTATAATAACAAGCTTCTGTCACAAGGCAGGGCTACAGCGCTGCAAGCTTGCTTCATTATCACAGGACGGATCACGAAATTATGAACACCATGAATACCGTTGCCTTGCTCATATCGCTGCTTTTCCAAGCCTGTCACCCTCCAATGGCTGCCCGTGCAGTGCCTGAAGCTCCTGCGTGCCTGGACGTGATGGCGGTTTGGCATTTGGCCGCTGCAGCCTGTCACAGTCGGGGAAACCCGAAACCGTGCGGCTGGCGAGTCTCACGCACTACTACTAGTACGCACTCTGGAGTACGCAGCGAGTGGAGGAACAAGTTCACGGGTTTTGTGCTAGCTCCCAGCGCGCCTCCACGTGGACTTGTTGTTGTTCTTGTTGTTGTGGCCCACGCCGGACGATCTTATGGGGGACCACCGGCGCGGGAAGAATGCTCATCTCTCCCGCCCGATTACTCTCCCACCGATGTACGAACTCAACTTTTTCCGGGCAAATCAGGGGCAAATTGGGCAAATGGGTATTTTTATTAACCAATGGGAATATCGTTAGGTAAAGGAATCAACTCAACTTTCCTCAACTCAACGCCGCACGTGGACTAATTTTCCGGGTAAATGGGTATATTTATTAACCACTAGGAATATCGTTACACGTATCGACCAGCTGGTTACCCAATGTGTGTAGTGTGATAGGTGATATGTTTAGATGGGCTCACGTGGACTAATTCATTGGTCGAAGGCCAACACATCATTTAATAACAGTAGTTCTTATCGCGCCACGTACGCAACCAAGAGTCTACTCCGGAAACTGCTGGCCAAAGTAGTGAAAGTACAATCATATCCAGTTTCAATAGTTATTGCATTCTTGGCGCGCTCGCTCTCTTGGTACATAGTTGCCTAGGTTGCCAACGTAAACCTTTTCATAGCAGGCCCTGGAATCCAAGCTTATTATTCCACTCAGACAAGGGCCTTACTAGGAAGGATTTTGAAAAGAAATTTCACGCGACCAGAATACCCAACAGTAGGGCAGAGCAGGCTCACAAAACCCAATAGATTCTCTTTCCGCCCCCCCCCCTAAATATTGGCGAACCCCTCCCACGAATAATCTATGAACACTTCTCAAAATGGGTCCGAGCAGTCTGTTTCCACTGGAATAAATTAGGGGCAGGCAACGTAGGTCGAGGAGGTTACGCCGTCGAGTTCCAGAGTAGTTTCGCCGAGCGAGTACGCCGCCGACTCCCGAAAGCTCGATACTGACGCGAATGCACGCAGCCATCCGCGTAAAATGTAAATAGATGTATCTGCGCTGGTTGTCTCCTTGGTATTACACCATTGAAAACGTGAGGATTGTGACTAGAGGTTGCCATAAGGGCTGCAAGGGTATAGAGGGCTGGTCATGGCCATGCTATATGTGGAGTCCTCCGCGCCCGGAAAGGTATGCAAATGCTCGTCTTCGTTAACCCCTTTTCTCTATGCGCCTCAGCGACGTCGTCAAGGACCGTCTGTTTGAGCGTCTTGCTGCAGTGCCCTGGTAAAAATATACATGCACTCCATGCATTGAGAACTGACGTATTCCGCATCATTCCTTGCATCTATTCCCTTTGCATTTTTCAGGTCATCCTATTTGGGGAGCATGCGGTAGTGCACGGCGCCACTGCTGTGGCTGCCGCTTTAGACCTGCGCACCAAAGTTACCCTGCGCCTGGGTGAGGCGCCGGGCGTACTGCCCCACTGCGTGTCCCTGGAGCTCCCCGTGCTGGGTGTCCACTGCGTGTGGCTCGTGGGCGAGATCGAAGCTGCACTGTTTGACCCGGCATCCAGGCGTCGCGATGCGGGGGAGGCGTCGGATGCCTCCACATCTTTGGACGGTGGGGCCTGGGGGGTGTCATGTGCTTGCCCCTGACACCCTGATTAGTCCCCGCTGATGCACCCTAGCCGCACGTGACTCACGGATCCTCTCTGATTCCTACAGTAGATTGGTCACTTTGTCACCTCCCTAGTCCATGCTCTCCATCGGGCCAGCACAGGGATGCTTGTCCGGTGCACACCAGGGGGGTTTGCCCACCTGGTGACCCATGGCTGCATCTCAGGGGGCGTCCTCCCCACCACCCAGGCCCACCTTACCCTACAACCTACAGCCCCGCCGCAGCCTCCCCAGCGAGCCCTCCGTTGGCCCGCGCACTCTCACGCCTGGTTGGGGAGGCGGCGCATGCATGTGCGGTGTGCGCGGGCATGAGCAGGGGCGACCGCTTGCCCTTATACGTACCATTCCCTGATGCTACCATACGTACCCTACATGGGGTCCAAGTACCCGCTAGACTACTAGACTAGTGCGCGCACCTGCTCCATATTTGTGAGCGTTGTTGGATGTGGCTGGTTTAGAGCCGCGGTCCACACGGCTGCACCCCCTGCCGTACGGCTGCTTGCTCGCGCGCACACCTGCTTTGCCCTCGACAGCGCATGTGCAGCGCCAGCTCGTGACGGAGCGTTTGCTGACGCTGACATCCTGCATGGGATCCATGGACCCTCGTCGCGCTGGCTGCTGCTCCCACCTGTCACATTGGGCCTGGGCAATGTGCGCGTGCAGAACCGAGCATGAGCACGGTGCTCGAGGGCCGTCTGGCCACTTTGGTCATGTCCCAGCTGGGGCCGATGGGGAAGAAAGGGGGGGGGCACCCACCACCACCAGATGCTGGCCATGGTCACACCGCCGGCATGTCGGCATGGGAGCAGCACGGCAGCACGCTGACGGCGCTTCTCTTCTTCATCGCATCCATCCTCGGGTACTGCAGTGGATGCGTGGGTGCTGCATGGGGCCCAGTGCCCACATTGGGGTTGATGGGCGGTGATGCGTGGGGCCATACCCGGGTCAGTATAGCGCATGTATGTGCAACACCCGGGTCAGTATAGCGCATGGGTCAGTATAGCGCATGCATGTACAACACCCGGGTCAGTATAGCGCATGGGTCAGTATAGCGCATGCATGTACAACACCCGGGTCAGTATAGCGTATGGGTCAGTATAGTGCATGCATGTGCAACACCCGGGTCAGTATAGCGCATGGGTCAGTATAGCGCATGCATGTACAACACCCGGGTCAGTATAGCGTATGGGTCAGTATAGCGCATGCATGTGCAACACCCGGGTCAGTATAGCGCATGGGTCAGTATAGCGCATGCATGTACAACACCCGGGTGGGTAGGCCCCTTGTTCCCAACCATGCGTGCAGTGCCCTTTGGTGGGCGGCGACGCGTTGCTTTGCTGGGCCTAGACCATCCCCTGTCCATTCGATGTGCGGGGGGGGCAGCAGCGGGTAGAGGCGCCCGCGTGCGCATGCACGTGCACATCCTTGGCATGCGCATAAGCGCGTACCTACTCAAACGTCATGCCGCGTGACTCTCCCGTCGGAGGCGCGGAATGCATGAATGAATACGCGCGTGCTTATGATGGGGATTGTCTTGGATCGGTAGTAGCGTCCTTGCTCCTGAAGGGTTCCTGCCCGCACATGAGCACGCGCGTACAAGTGTGCCTGTGTGCGTGAACGCACGGGTGGGGCATGGACAACAGCGCGCAAGGAGGCACGCCTGCCACATTGCACAACCATGGGAGGGTATGAGGTGTCGCATGGCCCCCGTGAGGTCGTTAGCCCTGCACGCACACCTTGTCCTGTCACCACCCGCCGCCCTTACGGCAGTTAGGGGAACACCCTGCCACATCACCCTGTTCGACCTGTCAGCATGCCCACTTGCTTGCTGCCACTTGGCGCACCTACCATGCGACACGTAGTTGCCATCCTTCCTCTGCCAGCCCGGTATGCTCTGTCATGGGACCGGCTGACAAGATCGCCACGCCGCGGCTGATATCATCGTCCCCTTGCCTGCAGGCCGCGCCCCGCCACCATCCGCGTGGAGAGTGAGCTGCCCATCGGTGCGGGGCTCGGGTCCTCTGCCTCCCTCTGTGTCGCCTTCTGCTCCGCGCTGCTGGCCGCCGTGGGCGCGGTGGGCGCGGTGGGCGCCAGCAGCGGTGGAGGCGGCCGCGACGGCCACCCAGCCGTCGGTGACGATGATGGCAGCAAGGATGCGAGTGGAGGAGCTATGGCCAATGTTGCCGCGCGCCCGCTGGCCCTGTCGGCAGCAGACATGGCGCGCGTCAACCGGTGGGCGTTTGAGGGCGAGAAGATCATCCACGGCCGCCCGTCCGGCATCGACAACGCCATCAGCTGCTTCGGTGCGCTTGCTGGAAGTGGGGCAGGGAGAACAGTGGCAAGCACAGGGCAACAACAGGCATAGTGCGTGAGGCGGGGCGTGCGTGCAGGAATCCAGCTGGCCCCACGTCCAGTTGGGGTGCCACCCCCCATGTGCTCCCCAAGGGGCTTGGCGACGTTGCCTCACAGCCACATTGTGATGGCTCGAGTTTGGGTGTGTGGGTGACGAGGTGCACACCCGGTGAGAAGAGGGGGGCACTTGTGGAGGAGCAGAACAGAGGGGTAGCTCTTGCTGCTGCGGCTGCGGCTGCTTGAGGCCCCAGTGCAGCCTGCTGGCACATCCCTGGCATGGCATGGCAGGGACGCCGCACAAGCCCTGAGCAGCCACCTGGCACCCACATCCTTCCCATACCCCCGCTGGACCGCCCCGCTGCGCAACACGAACAGCTCCCTGTGCTTGCGCCCTTGCGGCGTATCCATCCGTTTGTCGAGCGGGCGCAGGCAGCGGACTGGCAACGCGTGTGACTCCTTGCGCACCCGCCAGATGCGTTTGCCATTTCGGTGGCTGTGCTTGTCGCCCAACCTACTTGTTGCCCAACCTACTTGTTGCCCGACCTACTCTCTGTCTCTGGTTCTCGTTGGGAGTCCCTCGAAGGAGACGCCAGCACAGCCGCGCAGGTTCCCCAGCTGGATGCCCCATGACTTATCGCCCCCATGCATGAAGGATGGCCATGCTGCTGTGCAAGCTAACCGCCATCAAAAGCTGGAGTTGCCCTGTGGTCGAATTCGGCTTTTCCAGCAGGTGGTCGCTCATGTTGTGTGCATGGCGCCGTGTGCCTTTCCTTGTATGGCTGCCTGTGCGCTCCCTTGGGACGCGGGGTGGCGCACCCCTGCAGGTGGGCTGGTAAACTTCAGCAAGGGCCAAGTACAATCCCTGACAAGGTGCGTGGACTTGGGGAGGTCAAGGAAATGTGCGTCCTTCCAAGCCCCAGTTTCCACCTGCCACGGCCCATCCCCACACACCCATCCATCGCTGGCAAGACATGAGTTTGCCTCCCTTACATCTGTCCTCCTTTCTGCACCAACCCATTACTACCAGTCATTGGGTCTGGAGCTCCCCTGGCAAGCTAGCCACCCACGTGTCCGTGTAGGGCGAGCTGGGAGGTGGCCGCCTGGATGGAGCAAGAGCACCGCTTGTTGGGCCTTGGTACCGATCTTGTTCTATAGTTGGATCGCTTGTTTGCTAACCTTGTTGCATATCCCTGGGACCCGCCACACTGTGCCTAGCATATGCAAGCGTGGGTACTCCATGATATGAATAAGTTGTGCAGGAAGGCGTGGTTGATGAAGAACACATGTATAAGTGGACGCTTCAGCCCTTGTGTCAGCTCGGGGCATGCGCATGGAGCGACAAACTGACACGGTGCGCGCGGCGGTGGCGCTCAACTTGACATGGGTTCAGACCATGACTTGTTTGTTGGCTCTCTTCTTTGGCTCCGCCGTCGCTGCCGCCATGGCCTGCAGGTTGCATGCATGGGGTGGCCTTTCGCGCCCCCTCTCCACAAGCAGAGAGGTAGTGGGGGCAGTGCCCCCCCCCTCTCCCCCCAGCACATGGTGACACAACGCTTCAACAGGTACTTACCCTGCCCTCCGCCCTCCCGCGCATGCACCCTGCAGGGACGCCATGCCCCTGCGCGTGCTGCTGACCAACACAGGCGTCCAGCGCTCGACCAAGCGGCTGGTGGCGCACGTGGGGGCCTGCGCGCAGCGGCACCCGCATGTCTTCCAGCACATATTCGACACGGTAAGCAGGGCGTGCCAGCGCTGCTTGACTTGGTGGCGATGGCGTGTGTGGCAAGTAGGATGATGCGTAGTGGTGGCACTGGGACCCTAAGGCTGGCATCCGCAATGGCAGAGAGGGTTTGCGTCGCTGCTTGCCGTTGCTCATGGATCATGGGATGAACCATAGGATGGTTGCCATCTGGCGGGCAGACAGGCAGCGTGCCTGTTGGGTGGACCAGCTCCTGGCAGCCATTGGTGGGCCGCACGTGCAGCCTGGGCTAGGGGCAGTACCATCCTATGTGGTCTCCTATGTGGTCTCCTATGTGGTGTCCTATGTGGTCTCCTATGTGGTCTCCTATGTGGTGTCCTATGTGGTCTCCTATGTGGTCTCCTATGTGGTCTCCTATGTGGTGTCCTATGTGGTCTCCTATGTGGTGTCCTATGTGGTCTCCTCTTTGGTCTCCTATGTGGTGTCCTATGTGGTCTCCTATGTGGTCTCCTATGTGGTCTCCTATGTGGTGTCCTATGTGGTGTCCTATGTGGTCCCTATGTGGTCTCCTATGTGGTGTCCTATGTGGTCTCTTATGTGGTCTCCTGTGTGGTGTCCTATGTGGTCTGACTGGTCTCCTATAATGTCCTATGTGGTGTCCTATGTGGTGTCTGTGAAAGTTGAGTGGGAAAACTTCCACTTTACACGGACCGCAGATGTTCTGCACCACGGGCAGAAAGCATGTGCCGGGCACGGGGGGGGAACCTGTTGTGCAACAGAGGCCCATACGTCCCGTACTAGAGGACGCCTCTGGCCAAGATAATAAGGTGGGCAGTTGCCAGCATTAAGGTTGTGGGCGCAAGACCATGGCTCCACACGGGTTGCTGTGCGAAGCGGTCGGCCCACCCCTCGTGCCCGTGCTTTCCCCAAACGCCGCGCACACATGGGCCGTCCCTCAACGGCTGTGGCACTGTGCCCAGATGGCATGTCGTCTAAACGCTAACTCCCTGCGTCTCATGGCATCCCTGCCGCCCGCCGCCTGCCACTTGTCACCGGCAGGTGGACGCGATCGCCAGTGAGGGGTTCCAGCTGGTGACTGCCGCCCCCGCGCCAGCATTGCCCAGCGCCTCCCTGCCCGCCGCGCCGCCCCAAGGTGGTACCGTTGACAGCCATAGTGCGGTGCCGTCCGCCCGCCTCCCCGTCTCGCAGGCAGAGCAGCGCGTTGGGGTACGGCGCGGCGCACGTCCTCGCTGAGGATGTTGGTGATGTCGGTGATGTGGTGGTGGTGGTTTTGTTGTTACTGACGTCAATCACGATGTTATTATTGCTGTCATTGATGTTGCTGGGTTGGTGATTGCGGTTGTGGTTGAGGTTGTCGTTGGTGATTGCGGTCGTGGTTGTGGGCGTGGGCGTGGGCGTGGGCGTGGGCGTGGGCGTGGGCGTGGGCGTGCGCGTGGGCGTGGGCGTGGGCGTGGGCGTGGGCGTGGGCGTGGGCGTGGGCGTGGGCGTGTGGGCGTGGGCGTGGGCGTGGGCGTGGGCGTGGGGGTGGGCGTGGGCGTGGGCGTGGGCGTGGGCGTGGGCGTGGGCGTGGGCGTGGGCGTGGGCGTGGGCGTGGGCGTGGGGGTGGGGGTGGGGGTGGGGGTGGGGGTGGGGTGGCGGTGGCGGTGGCGGTGGCGGTGGCGGTGGCGGTGGCGGTGGCGGTGGCGGTGGCGGTGGCGGTGGGGCGGGCGGGGGGCGGGGCGGGGCGGGGGCGGGGGCGGGGCGGGGGCGGGGGCGGCGGGGCGGCGGGGGCGGGGCGGGGGCGGGGGCGGGCGGGGGCGGGGCGGGGGCGGGGGCGGGGGCGGGGGCGGGGGGGGGCGGGGCGGGGGCGGGGCGGGGCGGGGGCGGGGGCGGGGGCGGGGGCGGGGGCGGGGGCGGGGCGGGGCGGGGGCGGGGGCGGGGGCGGGGCGGGGGCGGGGGCGGGGGCGGGGGCGGGGGCGGGGGCGGGGGGGCGGGGGCGCGGGGCGGGGCGGGGGCGGGGGCGGGGCGGGGGCGGGGCGGGGCGGGGGCGGGGCGGGGGCGGGGGCGGGGGCGGGGCGGGGCGGGGGCGGGCGGGGGCGGGGGCGGGGGCGGGGCGGGCGGGCGGGGGCGGGGGCGGGGGCGGGGGCGGGGGGGGGGGTGGGGGTGGGGGTGGGGGGGGGTGGGGTGGGGTGGGGGTGGGGGGGGTGGGGTGGGGGTGGGTGGGTGGGGTCGGGGTCGGGGTCGGGGTCGGGGTCGGGGTCGGGGTCGGGGTCGGGGTCGGGGTCGGGGTCGGGGTCGGGGTCGGGGTCGGGGTCGGGGTCGGGGTCGGGGTCGGGGTCGGGGTCGGGGTCAGGGTCGGGGTCGGGGTCGGGGTCGGGGTCGGGGTCGGGGTCGGGGTCGGGGTCGTGCTGGTGCTGGTGCTGGTGCTGGGTGGGCGCTTGCATGCCTGTGACATGCGCCCTCTGTGGCCGCGTCGTGCATGGCTTGTGAGGCATGCCATGCGCTGGCATCCACATATGGACAACCTTGCTCAGGGCCCCTGGGTTTGTTGAGGTTTGCACACACGCACGATTTGCCACGAGGTGGTTTGTGGGCATCGCGCCACGTCCCTGTCGTTGCAGGGGTTGCAGGTGGGTGGCTCTCTTCCCTGCCAATTCTTAGCATGAATTGGCGCATCCTTGCAGTTCCACACTACTGCAGTACACAGTACTTTTACGATGGGCTGCTTGGCATGCCATGAATACTGTGATGTATACAGGTTTCGTAGCCAAGCGCACCAACAATAGCAACCTGGGCACGTTACTAATCACTCCGGAAATGTTTGGATGAATGGACAAGGGTTCAGCAGCGCTGCCAAGTCAAACTTTTTGATGATGGCTCCCTGATGTCGTAACGTGGCATGCTGCGCGGTGCTGGCGCCCGCAGGAGCTGATCACCCTCAACCGCCACCTGCTGGAGGCCATGGGCGTGGGCCACGCGGCCATCCAACGCATCTATGGTGTCGCCGACGCACACGGGCTGCCCTCCAAGCTCACGGGGGCGGGCGGGGGGGGATGCGTGATAACGCTGCTGCCATGCACAGGTGGGTTGGGCACAGCGCTGCCATGCGCAGGTGGGTTGGGCACACCTTCGTGGCTGGCGTGTGGTCCAGCCAGCCCACCCAAGTCACGTTCATGTATGGGTGTTCCATCTTTTGTGTTCATGTATGGGCGATTCCTCTTGTTGTCCCGTGTGGGGTTCGGTAGGTGGAGCTCTTGTGGTGCGAGTTTCTGGGTAACGTTTACACTCTCGTTGGTATTTTCCACTATGGTCGTTGTCACATCTCTTCTGGCCTCCTGCATGCAGTCAGACCGGTAAACACTCCGTGCTGCCACGTGTCCCTACTTGGTGCCTCTTGTCACCACTTGTGATCACTAGTTGGTCTCCCGTGTGGCAGGCAGCTTTGCTCACGATTGAGTTTTTTTGTGTGTGTCTGTGTGAGGATAAGGTACGGGGCATGCTGACTGCCAGTTCCAATCACGTGCCGCCCCAGTGCTTGGATACTCTAGGTTTCAAGTGTACATGTGGACTTGCTCAACCTGCTGGCTGCCTTGGAATGGTCACTCGACTACATGGGTGTTGGAGGGCAGTTTTGTCTTCTAACCTTTGTTCCAGGTTTGCTTGCAAGATTGCTGTGGGTAGGCTTGTTGGTTACCTGCCCACCTAGCCGTGCGTGCACTGCTCCTGCTCTGCTGCTGGATGCCAAGCGTGCTGCCAGTCACACCACAGCTATGCTGCACACTGTTAAAGATGCTCATGTCACTACCACCAAATGGATTAGCTGACCGGGTTGTGGATCTTGTCGATGTTGCGTTGCATTGTGTACAGCAAGTGGCGATGGAAATGATGTCGGAGAGCAAGTGTCATCGCAGCTGAAGGCCGCTGGGTACCAATGTTTGGAAGCAGCACTTGGGACACCTGGGGTGCAGATTGCCATCGCGGGTAGCCCATGAAGTGGTTAACCCAGGGTGATGTACTGCGTGGCCCTGTAAATTAAATTAAATTAAATTGGAACATATCTCCGTTGGGAGTTCATGTAGCACATATCCCTGAGAAGGGGCATATGGCTTTTAATACATTCTGGGCTACTTCCTGCACTGAAGGGTAGGGTGTAAACTACACCTGCTCTGGGTGCACAAAGTGCAACTGCACCACTATGTATTCCAGCAGCTAAGGTGCGGACATAGGGTGGAAGATCATCATGGCTAAACGATGACTAGGGCATGCCCTGTGTGGCTGTGGCCCTGTAACCCATGGAGTACTTGGTTTAGAGACTGTCTTATATTAATAAATTAAGAACATACCTCCGCGGGGAGGGTATGTAACACATATCCCTGAGAAGCGGCATATGGTTTTCAATACATTCTAGGCGACAACCTGCTTCATGGCTATAGAGCATTTCTAGTACCTAGATTACCATCAATTAATTCCCACTGTGTCAAAGATGTTCCTCTGTGCAAGAGTTACGGAGCAGCCTGAATTTTAACAGAAAGATCACACTCGCCACTGATTCCGTAGATTCAGGATCCAGACTGGTTTTTAACCCCCCCCCGAATCGCATTCACATCGGGAGTAATCCCACCTGAACAGCAAATCCGGCCAAATATTTTGTATAGTGACCCCCTGAGACCTCACTCCCGACCGAAATTGTGGCGATTTTGCGAATTCCCCTGAATTACAGTGGGAGTGGCTTGAACGGACAGTTAGCCAGTCTCGTCCACTCCCACTCCAAAAGCCCCGATTCTGCCCTGAAAAATATTTCGCACTGTACATTTCCTTCTCGATTTCTGAACATTAGTACGGCATGAACAATGAATTTGTTGAATACCAGTGATATGGTACGGTCTACTGTTGCCGCGCCCCGCCGATCCTGATCAGGGAAATTTGGCGAGCCTACATGGGCCGACGCGGGTCACTCCCGCGTTACTCCCAAAACGCACCAAATATCCGGGCTATTAGCCCGAACCCCCCAAAACAATTCAGCTGAACACTAGTGTGCAGCTACACTAGTGTGAACATGCTGTAACATGCCACTAGCGTAACTGGAATTTTGAAACCACTCAAGACTCATGTAGTAGGGCGAGGGCATGGTGCAGGCGCATGTAACTGCTTGTTTGCTTTACAAGGTTACAGTACTCCATGACATCCCCCAGCACATGGCATGCGGGATTCTGTCAGCACGGTGGAATCTGATCACCGTCTCGTGCTCGCTCGCATCAGATTGCGGTTTCCTGGGGTGAAACCGTTGCGACAGCTGGCGCCTCAGCCAGATCTGAAGGTGCTCCGGATTGTGCTGAAGGATGCCGACAAGATGTCAGCAGCAGAGCAGGCCGCTATGTCGCACAGGGATGACTTTCTGGCCGTCTTCGACGCCAGGGGCAGCCGACAGCAGTTAAACGCTATTCCGCCGCCGGGTGATATTTCAGTGATCCTCCGCGGCGTCGCTGCCAAGTATCGCCTGGCTGCCCGCACCCTCCCCACCTTGCCTCCGCGCCGACAGCTTGCTGTCCACCGTCACGCACCGACAGTGGTCGCCGCCAGGCAGATGCTCCGCCGCAACAGGGATCCGACTGCCAAACCTGGGCTGCAAGCAGCTCTAAGGTCCGCCTACGAGCAGGCTGAGAAGGCAGACGCTCAGCAGATGGTCAAGGACCTGCGCAGCTGCCAGCAGAAGCACGACGGCAAAGGGGCCTGGTTCTGGTACAAGCGCCTTGGGCACCCGGACGGCCTCAGCCAACCCCACCGCCAAGACGCCCCCGGCGCCCCAGCCAAGCGGCTTCGTACCTGGGCCGCGGCCACGGCCGAGGTCGTGGGGACAGCTGCGCCGCCCCGGCGCCCCCGCCCCTGCTCCCAGCCGCCGCCGCCCGCCCGGCCGCCCTGGCCGGCCCCGCTGGGCCCCCGGCCCCGCCTAGGTCAGCGGCGGACTACCTAGTCCCCCCGCTGGTCGGCCCACTTGGCGACCCGTCCGACATGCCTCCTTAATTTCACCTCTCGCGAGGTCACGGAGGCGGTCCAGCGCCTGCGTTATGACGCAGCCACCGGCTCTGACGAGATTCCTGCTGCAGTTGTAAAACTTGCAGCCGAATTCGAGGACACAGGTGTTATGCTGCTCTTCCGGGACATCTGCAACCGCCTTCTGCTGTCGTCGCAACCACCTCCAGCGGCCTAGCAACACAGTTTTCGCACGATGCTGTACAAGAACAAGGGGTCGCCTGCCGACCCCGGCAACTACAGAGGGGTGTGCATTCAAAGTGCCCCCCTCAAGCTTCTTATGCGGCTCATCCTGAACCGCCTGCGCACGGCCCTGGACGGTCACCTCAGCGAGACTCAGCACGGCTTCCGGACAAGGTCGCAACACAGTACAGGCGCTCTTCGCTACTCGCCGACTGGTGGAGGAACTGCAACGCCTTCAGCCTGGTGAGTCCCCTTTGCACCTTGTGCTGGTGGACTTCATCAAAGCCTTCGATTCGGTTTTCTGGCCTGCGCTTTGGGACATCCTCGAGTTGTTCCGGATCCCCCGCCCCCTGATTGCTGTCATCCGCAACCTGTATGAAGGGTCCACCACTTCGGTGCGCACTTCTTACGTGACCACGCCCCCATGCCCTTTACAGAAGGGTGTGTGGCAGGGCTGCGTGCTGTCGCCCTACCTGTTCATTATTGTGGTCGAATACGTAATGATTCAGGCGCGTAAGCGGTTTGCTCGCATCGTGGGTAGGGAACCAGGGGTGCAGGTCGCTAAAAGATATTGGCATGGCGGAGCGGACACTGAGATTCGGCTGGCCGACATCATCTACGCAGACGACACCACCCTCTTCGAAGACACTGGGCACGTGCAGACATGGCTTGACTGCCTGGCTATCGAGGCCCGTGCAGTGGGGCTTGAGGTCAGCAAGAAGACAGAGGCCCTGGCGGTTGGGCTCACCCACCCACCGCCACCCCTCTATCTCCTCGACGGCTCTCGAGTCCAGTAATAATCGGGACCGCGTCAAGCTGCTGGGCAGCCTGCTCCCCAGCTGCGAGGTTGATGTGGACCATCGCATCTCCCTCGCCTGGCACGCTTTACGCCAGTACCGCGGGCCCTGTGGCGCAAGCCCCTGGGCAAGATCGAGAAACAGGACCTGTTCAAGGTCCTCGTCCTTCCTGTTCTCACGTATGGGGCCGAGACGTGGACCCTCACCGCCGACCTGGCCCGCAAGCTGGACGGCGCGGTCACCAAAATGCTGCGTTCCATTTTCAGAGTAGGATACGCTGCTCATGTCCGCAATGAGGACCTGTACCAGGGCATGCCATATATCACCAGCACCATTAAGCAGCGACGCCTGCAGCTAGTAGGGCACCTAGCTCGCACCAACCAGGTAGACACCTCACGTGGCCCCCCCGCAGGTCTGCGACCAGCTCAGCCTGGCCGGCACCTCCTGACGTGGGCTGGGCCCAGTGATGTTAGACGCCGCAAGGCCCGCACCTTCAAAGAACAGCTAGTAGAGGACATGGGGGGCCTAGGCCTCTCCGTGATTTGGACGAAGATGATGGACAAGGCCAAGTGGGCCCAGGTCATAGAGGACAACGAGCCCCCCCCAGTGGGGAAGCGCCCGCGTGTGCGGCAAACCCGTGGGCGGCACGCCAGACAGGTCCCCTAGGGCAGCGTGAGGCTGTCTAGATAGATGTTGTAGTTAGAATGCTGTTAGATAGATGTCATAGGTAGCGGATGTAGATAGCTTAGACCGGTAGGACTGTTTGCACCCCTCCACCCATCCATCGGGGTTAATGCTCCGTGACTCCCCAACGGGAGCACGAGACTAATTAATTAATTAATTAATGGCATGCGGGTACTTTGCATAGCCTAGCATCGGAAAAGAGATCAAAAAAGAAATTAGTGGGAAAGAGGGTGGGCATTATATCTGATCTCCCCATCGGTTGTCCCAAGACAACCAATCATGTGTACATGCCTCAAGTGGCATGTCATGGAGAGTAATTAAGTCAAATCCATGAATAATTGTAGTCTGTGAAAAATGGCTCGGACTTGGAGTTGGACTTCGGAGTTGGAAAGCCACATGGCGAAATCAAATAAGAGGTATACCTCCAGCGATATCGGTGATTTGAATGGTACAGAATCGGTGGTACTGCACGACGGTATTGGACGGAATTCCCGGTCTGGCAAGCGGATTTTACATCTCACGTAACATGCAGAAAAGGGCTTGGGTACGCGGTTACATGGCTCGCAGAAAAGGAACCTGGGCGACTCTTTGGCGCCACATCGGTCGTGACGTTGTTTGCTCCCTTGGATCTGCATCTAAGGCGTTCGATGGTTGTTTCGAAACCCGGTCGATGAGATTTGACGGAGAAGTCGAGTATATATACGTGATCCTTTTTAGACACATCGGTGAAAATCTAAAGGTCGGACCCTTAGACCGTCTGAATTGAAATTGAAATTGAAATTCGGTCTCATTCTAGTCGGTGAAAAAATGTAGTTTATCCCCACTTCACGCCCCAGCCTGATTAATTTAAATAATTGAGACCCGTGCTCCCGTTGAGGATTCACAGAGTATTTACCCCGATCATGGATGGATTAATTAATTAATAAAACTCGTGCTCCCGTTGGGGAGTCACGGAGCACCGAAGTGCTTTTAGTCCCTGTGTGTGCACAACAGGAGAAAGGGCAGAGACCCCCAGTCGCCTTCATGACGCAAACGGACACGCTAACGATCCGGCAATCTGTGGGTGCAATAAGACCCATGTGAGCATGGCATAACAGGGAGCGTGGGCAAGGAATCTGGTCATAGCCAGGACGTAGCATGGCTGTACAAGGACTAAGCTAAGGCTATGGCTGGTTGTATACCGTGCGTCAAGCTAAACGGCACAGTAACCCGGGATGCTCCGTCAGGCCCTGAATGTAGGGTTTTCCACGCATAGGTCTTTAGAATCTTTGTACCAGGGCATGCCTCGCATTTCGGACGAGATTAGACAGCGTAGGATAGCATTCGTAGGACATCTTGCTCGCACCAGCCAGGTAGACACCGACCTCGGTCTGGCCGGCCCCCAGCGGCTTGGCCAGCCAGGGCGGCATATCCTGGCCTGGCCTGGCCCCAAGGACATTCCTAAGAAGGTAGGCAAACATGTCATGACCTACCCACAGCAGTTGATGGCTGACCTAGTAGTGGTCCCAGCTCACTTTGAACATCGCATTCACTCCCTCTCTCTCGCTTGGACTGCTATGCAGGACAAGAAGAGGTGGAAGACCATTGTCCAGGCTCATACGCCCGCCCCTGTGGGCAAGCCCCCTCCCCCAAGCGGAAGGGGCGCTTTGCTGAGTAGAATAGGTAGGGTTTTCTAGATTAGATTAGGTTACAGTTAGATTAGTTCGGTTTCGCGGCTTTGTACCCCCTCCATCCATCCGCCACGGGAATATGTGCTACATGATCTCCCAACGGAGTCATGTTATAATTTAATTTTATTTAATTTAATACCATGCGTGAGCGGTGCACGTGACTAGGTATGTTGGCACAGCTTGGCGAACATTCTAAGCATGGCTGCCATGGCGGCAGTGACTACCGAGGGATACAAGCTAGGGCTATTAGCTAGTCTAGCCCGCGGGGGGCGTCCACATCTTGTGGTTGATCATCAGGTCCCCGCCCCTCCAGTACACCTTGGGCTTCTGGGGGTCCTGCTTGTGGCGGAGGTATTCCGGCCACAGGTCGCGTCGCTGCTGCTGCTGAGCGGGGGTCAGGTCGTCGTCCAGTGTCCAGGTGAGGTCGTGCAACCGCTTGCGACGGGAGAGGAACCGCTGCTTGTCCTCACGGGAGGGGAAGGTGAGCAGGACTGGTGGGGGAGCCGCCTTGTCCCGTGAGTGGGGAAGGCGGTGACACCCACGCAGTTCTACCTCACCTACCAGGCCCATGAGGGTAAGGAGCTGGTCCTTGAGCTCGTCGGCAAGGGAGGTTGACGTCTCACCTGGCTTCTGGGGGAAACGACGCAGCACCACTCGGCACTCGCGGCGAGCGCGGTCGGTGACCTCCCGTTACTGGGCCTGGGGGTGGTCCTCCAGCTCCTGGAGCTTCGTGGCGATGGCGTCGGTGGTGGAGGCGGTCGCTGTCCGCAGCAGGTCCGCGTAGGAGAACGGTGGGAGGTCGCCAGCATCCTGCCGGGGTGGCTGGGATGCAATGGTGGCCGTCTGCTCCGCTATCTTTGGGACCTGTGTTGTCAGGGCCTCGGTGTGGGCGGTGATGGCCTCAAGCTTCTTCATGAGCACGCCGCACTTGCCCTCCACCTGGTTAAGGCGAGAGACAAGTGCAGCATGCGTTTCTGAAGCCTGCGCCTCGGTGTGTAGCGCCGTGAACTGGGGTTGTAGCTTGTGGAGGACCCGGGTTTCCACATTGGAGACCCGGGCCTCGACCGTGTTGAGCGTGGTGTTCAGCGATGTCAGCTTCTCGGCCAGCGGCCAGGTCACGTGCTCCTCCAGCACTGCGCGGATTTCATCCTTGCAGTGGGAGGGAGCCGATGGGGCTGCCGGCTGTGCGGGGGCGGGGGCGCTGAGCGCTTTGCCGAGGTCGCCGAGGCTGCGCTGGTAGTGGCTGGTCAAGATAAACAGGCGTTCAGGTGTGGTTCGTCATAAGTGTAGAGCCAGGACGTGTCGCGGTAGTCAATAGCCGCCCCCCCCTTCTGGGGCACGAAGAGCTTCCGTTCCTGTGCGAGGAACTGGAGGACCTCGACGACTTCCTGCGGCGACAGCCCCTGCCACTCGAGGAGGGAGAACTGGATGGATGGATGGGGGCATGGATGGATGGATGGATGGATGGATGGATGGACGGACGGACGGACGGACGGACGGACGGACGGACGGACGGACGGACGGACGGACGGACGGACGGACGGACGGACGGACGGACGGACGGACGGACGGACGGACGGACGGACGGACGGACGGACGGACGGACGGACGGACGGACGGACGGACGGACGGACGGACGGACGGATGGACGGACGGACGGACGGACGGACGGACGGACGGACGGACGGACGGATGGATGGGGGCATGGATGGATGGATGGGGGCACACAATCCTACCAGTCTATTCTATCTAGATGGAGCCCTACCCTAGCGGTCTCCCCTGGCATTCTCGATCCCACAGGTGCAAGTGACGCTTCTTACATCGTGGGGATCATTGTCCTCTACTACCTGGGCCCACTTGGCCTTGTCCGGCATCTTTTTCCAATTCACGGAGAGGCTTGGGGCCCCAGTATCCTCTACCGGAGGTGCTCTTTGTATGTGCGGGCCTTACGGCGTATATGACATTGCTGGGCCCATCCCACGTGAGGAGGTGCCTGCATACGGCTGAGCGGGCCGCAGCCCTGCGGATGGGCCACGAGAAGTGTCGACCTGGTTGGTACAAGCTACTAGTGCCCTACTAGTTGCGATCTCCGCTGCTTGATGGTTCCCAGACATGACCCCATGCTTACTTGAATTGTGGCTGGTTTCCTTGATTCGGGGATAGCTGGTCTTGATAGTCCTCAAGGAATAACTGGAACTGTCCGCACTCACAAATCACTGTCTGAAGCTAAGCTGTAAGTTTGCTCCCCAGCTGCGAGGCCAACATCGACCACCGCATCTCCCTTGCCTGGCACGCTCTCTGCCAGTATAGAGCCCTCTGGCGCATGCCCCTGGGCAAGCTCGGGAAGAATGCCCGGCGTGAACGCTCGGGCCTGGCACTAACGCTACCTGACATGCCTTTTGGACTAGTTAGCATAGTCTCTAGATCGATTCGACCAGTCGGATTGTTTGTCTCCACCCATCCATCCATCTGGGGTTAATATTCCGTGACTCCCCAACGTGAGCACGAGTATAATTAATTACTTACTAAAGCTGTAGGAGCTATGGCCATCAATACGCTCATTATGTTTGCCAGCGAGGTGGTGCGAATGTGGTGGCAACACTTATTAGAGTTCGGTTCTGCGCACCACAGGGCCATACGATTCAAGATACGCAGGAGCACAATGACATGCATGTGTCCAAGGAGCCCCCTGGGCACGAAGAGTTCACCAGCACTGTCAATGCAGGCATTGCTGTCAGAGTTTGTGCCTGTTCCACTACCACGCATCACGACCTCGCTCACCGCCCTTTCATCGCTTCCAATACGCCACAGATGTTGTCGTTCGTCTACTCCCAAATGGCCAGGATGGCCAGGCGTGATGTCCTTGATGGGGACGGTGCATATCCTCTAATGGCATGTGCCAAATACGACTGCCTCGCACCATTCCGCCAACCAGCACGCTATCTCACCATCCCAGCACATGCCTTGTCGGGGTGAGATTCGTTTCACACCCACAAGTCACAAGGACAACTTGACAGCAGACAGGGAGCCCCAGGAGCTGCGCGTGCATGCGGCTCATGCCTTGAGCACCAGGCAGCGAGCGCTACCCTGGAGCTGCCTTGCTGGCAGCCCGCGTCGATCACACGGCCAAACCAACAATGAACCCAAGCTGGCAGGGTGAGCCCCAGACACGCAGCACCCTCTTGGCCCCGATGTGGCGCACTGTGCCACTGGGCAGCAGCGGCCAGGACATGCGGATGCCAGCGGTCAACCACCCCCACCAGCCAGCCAACACCTGCCATGTGGCGCATGCGGCGCAATGTCCCCTCTACACCTCTCTCTGCGCCCCGCGGTGGGCACTTGCTGGGACGTGCTGGACACCATGGGGCTGGTTGACGCCACCGAAAGTGATGTCACCATTACGCTGATCCTTGGCAGATAACACATGCGACGGCGACGCTTTGCGGGGATGTGTGCTATCAACGTCCCAGCGCCCGCCCTTGCGGGTCGGCCAACTTCTGCCGACCGCGACAAGCGCCCACGCGCCCACGCGCCAGGGCCACTGGCCACCGGCTGGGTGGCTGGCAGCACCAGGGGGCACGCCATCGCAACCCGTGGGGCGATGGCTGTGCCGATCCCGCAGGATTGTCGGGTGCACGCAGGAGCAGCGACCCAAAAGCTTCCCCTCCGACCAAAAGGCCCGGTGGAGGTGCGGGCGCGGGCTGGGATGGCATGGCGGCACGCCTGTGTGGCACTGCCCACATCCCAAAGGTGGGGATGCAGCCCCTAAGCAACGGGCAACGGGCAACCGTCCCACGTCCCTGGTGGCGCTTCCCTCCCCCTGGCGTACGTCGCTGGCGACAGCGCGCGAGGGAGGGTGGCTGCGGGAACGGTTCCCATCCTGTGTGGGCCACCGCATGGTGTGGCCATTGGCTGCTACCACTTGTCACCCGCAGGTCGCGTGCCACTGGTTGCATCCCCCCCTTGCATGTTGGCAGTGTGTGTGTGGCAGACATGGGTGGCAGTGTGTGTGTGTGAGACATGGGTGAGCCACGCGCGCAGCACCCAGCTACCGCCACCGCCCCACCACCAGAGCAGCCCATGGCGACCCTGGTGCTCCCAGGCTGTGCCCCACCCAAACAGGCCCCCCAAGGCACTCCTCTCTATCGCCTCCCCATGCCTCCATCGCAGTGCCCCGGTTCTGCCCAGCCCCCCCCTCCACAGTCTTCACAGTCCCCCACCATTGCCCACCCTCCAGCAATGCCTGGTGTGCTGCCCTGTGCAGCGCACCAACACTTGGTGCCGGCGCCCCTGCAGGCCCCCCATGGCTGCTGCCGGCAGCACCCACGCATGGCAGCCCATGCAGCACGATCCAGCACTGTGGTATCCCATCCAAGCCTTGCCTGCTCGCCACGTTGCAGCCGTGGCCACCGCATGCACTTGACGGCCACTGCACGGCTCGCCGCCACATGCAACGCTGCGGGCCGACAGGCCTACACACCTGCGGCGGCTGCAGTTGCCCAGAACGGGCCGGGCCGGTGTGTGCCAGTCTGTGACAGGTGGCGGCAGTACAGCGGTGGCTGCAGCCATCGCTTGCCCTGCCTCAGCAGTCCGGGTAGGGCGCCCACCCGCATCCCTTGATGGGTCCCAGGGTGTCGATGGCCTCGTTCATGAGGCCAATAAAGTGGTGCAGCGTGGCCAGCATCTCCTCCGACACGAGGCGCCGCGAGGGGAACTGCTGGTAGAGTGACCCTTGCATGGACATGGGCGGGGGCATGGGCACGCGAGGCACCTTGAACGACTCCTCGGCCGTCGTGTACTTGCGCTTATCAAACGCCCACACCTGCGTCCCGTTCTCCAGAGACAGCTCGGTTCCCCACGTGTAATGATACATGCACGCGCTGCCCATGCTGGGGTCGGCGGGTGGCTGCGCGATGAGGATGGTCTGCAGCCGGTGCTGCTGCTCCACCGGCACGCGCGCGATGGCCACGCCCAGCGAGAAGGCATACATCTCGCGCACCCACCCTAGCTTGTGGCGCGCATCAACGTCCGCCTCGATGCGCTCCGTCATGTTCACCCACCAGGGGGCAACCGACCGCAGCTCCGAAGGCGTCATCAGCACGGGGGCCGGGCCCGAGTGGGGGATCTCTGCGATGGGTGCGTTCAGCGCGCCCCCTGCCAGGCGCGTCATGATCGGCCCCAGGCCAGGGTACTCTGGGTTGATGTAGTCGTAGCTGTACACGAGCGAGCGGGCGCCGGGCGCGGGCAGGGGTACCGGCTTAATGAACACGTAGTCGGTTTCGATCATCAGGATGTACTGCCCCTTGAGCGCGCCCGGCGTGCGCAGCCACTCGGCCACCGCGCGCGGGCGGTCGTGAACGGGGAAGTCGCACCAGACGTCGCAGGCAGGGTGCCAGGGGTCGAAGCGCGCTGTGGGCACTTCCCCCATGAGCGCATCCGGCTTGGAGCGGTGCAGCACGCGCGTGAAGTGGGCCATGTGGGGGCTGTCACGTGCCACGCGCAGGTAGGACGCGTACATGATGCGCGTCTGGAAGTTGAGGTAGGGCGAGCCGTTGGACGTGCACACGGTGTGGATGCCAAAGGGGGTGTCACCACCGGACACGCCGCCTGCTTGTGACGCAATGCTGCGCCGCTCCTGCGCCTCGTGCTGCACGTGCGCCGCCGCACGCTGCTGCGCCAGGGAGGAGGTGTCCCCCCCCGCCGGCTGCTTGCTGGTACCCTGGTGGTCGCGCAGCATCAAGCCGGACGTCCACTGCACCTCCTCGCCCCCCTTGCGCGCGATGGCCGGGTTGTTGTGGTCTTCCACGAGTTTGAGCCAGCATTCTCGAAAGTGCTCCTCGCACCGGATGACGTCGTGGCAGAACACCCAGCCGTCGCAGGTGCCCCCGCCCTGGTTGAACAGCGCACACTTCTCGCAGCAATCCTCCGGGGAGTCCGCCAGGTGGCCGACGCCGTGCTTGACGACAGGCCCCCACAGCTCGGTGTTGGGCATGATGACGGACGAGCAACCCGAATGGATACCCGCCGCTGGGATCGACCAGGACCCAACGTCGGCGGCCTGGTTTTCCACGGAAGGCGACCCTGCAAGAGAAGCACTCCCTCCCCACGATTCCGCTCCGTGCAGGCCGTCAAGCTGATGCCACGAGTGGCGCGCATGAGAATGGCGGTATGCCATTATGAGGTTGTACGCGCAGAAATAGGACGCGAGCAGGCAGGCCAACACGGTCAGTACTTGGCGCGGACCCATCCTTCAGTTCCTCTGGGTAAGACCTGCAGCTACCTTATTATAAACAGCAGGAAACAGATAGTATCAACCATAGGCGGGCGACCATGTAGCATTACATGTAAGATAAACCCTTAACTACAAACCGTGATGCCGTAATCGTGGATTGATCAATTATTTTTTTAGCCCGCTTTACCCATGTTGCTTCTCCAAGAGTAGAGAGGGAAACATAGCCCCGTTGTGCACGAACGAAGACTACATGCCCGCTTGCTGGCTATTGCATCTGCAAGGCATGTTTTTGACAAAAACATGCCTTGGAACAACAACAAAAACTTTTTGTTGTTGTTCCAAGTTCCAACCAGGTGCCAACGTGCCAACCAGGGTTGGGCGTAAATGGTTTTTGGGGTGACTGATTAAACGTAAATTGAATGCAGAGTAGGCGGACTTAAATTTAAAGTAGACGTAAATTAAACTTAAGTTTACGTGTGGACTTAACCTTCAATTTTAAGACTTCAATGAAATGACAAGGTGACAGGACTGGTGTGTATGTACACCCCCCCTTTGACGTTTAAGATTCCCAGGTTTAAGATCTTGAGACCCTGGATTCTGAAAATTTTTGTTTAAGATCGCAGGGCTGGTTTTGGCAAAAATATCTTAAATTAGGCACCAAAGCCTGTTAAGTAGAGGTTTCACCCCCACCCCCACGTTTAAGATTCCCAGGTTTAAGATCATGAGCCCCTGGATTTGACCTCTACTAGTACTATAATTGTCGTAGAATGTAGTAGAACTTAGTAGAATCGAATCCCAGTAGTAAGATTCTTTGAGATCATGAGCCCTGGATTGGTTGGACCCCACGTGGGGGTGGGGGCGGTGTAGTGGTACGCGAGGAGGGGTTTTGTGCTTACTTCATGTTTAAGATTGTCAACCCTGGATTCGGTTTTTGGTTTAAGATCGCAGCCCTAGGTCGGTCGGACCCAATTCGAGGGGGGGGTGTATTGTACAGTCTGTCAGATTGTATGGTAACTGGGCTGTTGCCATTGGCACGATCGACCACAGGCTTACATTAGTAGGCCAGGCGGTGCGGGACGGGGTGGGACATCTGGCCGCCTGGCTTTTCAAGACTTTCAGCCGTGCGCGTAAGCGCGTTGCGGCTCCCGCATGCGCACACCACGTGTTGCCACGCGTTTACGTCCACAATTAATTACGACGTAAATCTCATACGTAAATTAAGCCCTTAAATCCTTGTTTTGTTGGACAGTTAAATTAAACTCAAATTAAACTTAAATTAAGTGTAATTTAAGACTTAAATTACGTCTCGACCCATTTACGCCCAACATTGGTTCCAACCTGGTTCCAACTTCCAAAGCATTTACTCAGATGGCCCGTAAAGCAAACAACCCGGCACGATTTCCGCTGACTGCATACCATGCCGGCCGAGGCGGCCACCGCGCCGGCCCACTATAGGCCGGCGGCCGCCTCCCACTACTACACCCCCAGTTTGAGGTTTAAGATTCTCATGTTTAAAATCTCGAGACCTTGGATTTGGAATTGGGTAGCCGGCTAGTTTTGAACGAAAAGGCACCAACAAATGCTACTAAGTAGGGGCCGGGTCAGCCGGCGGTACGCGAGGGGGCCGGCGGCCGGAGTGGTATACGCCTATCAGTATGTGTACCTCGAGAAAAATCTGGACAGCGCGGTCACCAAAATGCTGCGGTCAATCTTTCGTGCGGGCTATGCCGCCCACGTCCGCAGGGAGGACTTCAGTTGTATTTCGGTGCTGCCCCTTGGCACAAGCTCTACAAACAGGTCGTGGACCGGCTGGATCGCGTAGTATCTCCGCACATCTGAACCCTGTGATGCCAGATCTCCTTTGCGGCCGTTCCGAGCTTGGCACTGGATTCGTTGTCCACATCGTCGCGTCGCTGCAGCAACACGATGTTTTCTGGCATACGTGGGACATGCCCGTGCACCGAGGCCAAACACCGCAAGGCCCGCACATTCTTGAAAAGAGCAACTGATTGAGGATATGGAGGGCCTATATAGGCATCTCCGTGATTTACCGGAACAAGATGTAGGACAAAGGCCATGCAAGTGCATGGGCCCAGGAATTCTAGACGACAACGACCTCCCTTCTGTACTGGGGAAGAAGCATGTTTGCTCCCGTGGAAGGCATGCCAGGCAAGACCTCTACTACTAGGGTGCGGCCCATATACTTAATAGATATAATAGACAAGAAGGAATGTGTGTCCCACCCATATCCATCCATCCATCCATCCATCCATCTATCCATCCATCCATCCATCCATCCATCCATCCATCCATCCATCCATCCATCCATCCATCCATCCATCCATCCATCCATCCATCCATCCATCCATCCATCCATCCATCCATCCATCCATCCATCCATCCATCCATCCATCCATCCATCCATCCATCCATCCATCCATCCATCCATCCATCCATCCATCCATCCATCCATCCATCCATCCATCCATCCATCCATCCATCCATCCATCCATCCATCCATCCATCCATCCATCCATCCATCCATCCATCCATCCATCCATCCATCCATCCATCCATCCATCCATCCATCCATCCATCCATCCATCCATCCATCCAGCAGCGCTTGGCGCCAGGCCAACCGGACCGTGGCGCGGCGCCTACCTTTACCAAGATTTTCTACTATGAACTAGGCTTTTCGCAAGTCCAGTAATGACTTGGCAGTTGGCAAGCTAGCTGAAATCACACGGAGAGAGTGCCAGCACGATGAAAATGCCAGCTGTGCTAGGAACGTGGTACTTGTAACACGGCAGCCTGCATCATAGTGCATGGCGGTGTGCCATTGGATCTTGTCGCCAAGGGCAATCGTGTTTTTGCAGCCATGCCAGAAAAAGGGCCAGAGCATAATCTTGTAACGAAAAGAACTGTCTTGGTGAAGGATGCTCTGGGAAAACGGTTTCGAAGCTGAAGTTTAGCTGATCATTTTGCGGCCACAATTTTACCAGTGGCGATGGCAAGCAGATTAGTGCCCCGGATGCACGCACATTTTGCGGGCATTGCAGGGCAGGGCATAGATGCTTGCCCTGACGCAAAGATTGGGCAGAAATGGAGGTTAGAATTCCAGAAGTTGTGTAGCAAGAAGGCCGGGCTGAAGGCGAGGAAGCAGCAGCACCTTAGCTTCAGGACAATGGCGGAGAGCGGCCACCGACGGTCTTGCTTCGGGGTCGGCAGGTGCAGGAGATCCTCGCCAGCAGACAATCACGAGGTTTGTGAGCCCCATAAACGAAGAGACGAGGAATGCCATCTCCTGGTGGTGAACTTCTTTGTTGAGAATGCTATTTCCTTCCACGCGGCTCAGAGCCGCTCTTTCAAGGCGATGATTGCCGGCCTTAGTCAGTACAAAGGGCTGATCACTGCTCCCGGACTTGGCATGCACAATAAATGCTTGCAAGGAATGTGCACATATTGCATTAAAAATTTATGGCAGGCTGGTGGGGAATAAGTGCAAGGAATTCTATTATTTATTAATTAATGGTGCAGATTAAGTTATGCCTTCCACCATAATTTTATACTGATCTCCATGCATAACTATGCCCCCTAAGGCCTAAACCCTAAAGGCCCATTCATAACCATGCTGCACACTGCCACGTATTCTGGTGACGTATTCTGCCATGCTCTACGTATAATACTCGTATTTTGAGGCCGACGTATTTGACGTACCGACGTATTGGCCAACCTGGCATCCATCCATCCATCCATCCATCCATCCATCCATCCATCAGGGTTAATGCTCCGTGACTCCCCAACGGGGGCACGAGTCTAATTAATTAATTAATTAATTAACTAATGGCAGTCCAAGCTATAGGGAGATGGAGGAGATACGGTGTTCAAACTAAGCTGGGACCATAAGGTTGGCCAGCAACTAATATGTGTAGTTTATTGCTGCAACTTCTTGGTGTCGCTAGAACACCTTCAAATAATGCAGTGCTCGAAGCTGCCATCCTGCATCAGACGCAGCTGCACACTCTTCCCGGCCCATGCAGCCCTGTGTGTACCGCATCTGCCTGATCTCCACGACCTTCTCGTGGTTCCAGACCTGGCTTCTCGCCTTCATGCACTCTTCAGCTGGGCGGGGGTGTAGTAGTCCTAGTCCATGCTGAAGGTGCATGGTCGGGTGTCCTTGAGCAGGTGCAGGGCCCCGATCGATGACCCGTCGCTTGTCATTCATGGAGGCCATGCATGGTGACAAGAACCAGGCCTGGCAGAGGAGGGCCTGGCTGAGTCGCGGATGGCTCTCTCAATTACCTGATGTTTTGGGCAAGAAGGTCTGAAATAGGGTACAAAGGCTCAGTTAATACCCTATAGTACGTAGTTCCTTCGACAGCTGTTTCTGACCCTGTTCTCACCCGAGGGGGTTGGCAATCTAGCTGGTCGCAACAGTGTAAGAATGGCATTTTTCGGTCAGAATTGGACCTATCGCGTCGTCCAGACTGAGATACAGTACGTATGTATGGACCGTGGTGAGAAAAGGGTCTGACAGTCTTGTTGGGTCAGTTTCTCACTAGCTCCAACTGACCGAAATGACCCAAGAATAACCGAGGCTCGGTATATAATTAAATTGCAACATATCTCCGTTGGGAGAACATGTAGCACAGTGATATCCCTGAGAAGGGGCATCATGGCTTTTAGTACATTCTCAGTGGGCTACTTCCTGCAGGCTGCAAGGGTAGGGTGTAAACTACACCTCGGTACAAATTAGTGTAATTTGTATCAACAAACCTTTGCCAGTTCTTTCGTTATCAATGTACGAACATAGTAGACTGCGTCACGTGAGCATAATTAAACCCTTCATGGCATAGTTGTCTCAAAGGCATAGTTGCCTCACTTCATAAACCCTCAATGTTGTAGACATTGCTTAATTAACCGTATTTTCTGACATTGTGTACAATACTGTTACATCCAAGTGGACGTGAACTTGGAGTTCAGCGTTCAGTGTAATCTGACTGATGGCATTTAGGATCTTTTTGACGTTAGGGGTGTAAACCATATAGAGAGAGAACCTTACTGGTTCGTCTGTGTTCTGATCGGCTGAGACCTGTGACTGAGATTGAGTTGGACTCCTCTGTGTCGAGGCAGGCATAAGCTCTGCTTCAAGCTATGTTTGTGTAAGTTGGCGATGCCCTAGGATCCGGAGACGTCCGTCCTATAGTCAGCAAAAGTTTGTGCGAGAGGTCCCCAATTCGATTCCGGTCGGATTCATTTGCAGATCGCGTTTTCCGCGTTTTCCGCGGACCGGCACTGAACGCAAATGGTTTTCACCTTTGCGGCGTGCCAAATCAGAATAAGCTCTGCTTCAAGCTATGTTTGTCTCCATATAGCCATCATGAGGATACCCCAATAATGTGACATTGTTTCTAATGTTCCAAACAGCCTCACTTCAGACCCTGTTATTAATTAATTAATTAATTAATTAGGATCATAACTCCGTTGGGAGTATATGTAGCACATATCCCGGAGATTAAGGGCATATGTGCACCGCTAACGCACGGTACACAACCAGCCATGTAGCTTATAGCTTAGCCCTTGTTGTACAGCCATGCTACGTCTTGGCTATGATCACTTTACTCGCCCACGCTCCTTGTTATGCCATGCTCACATGGGTCTTATTGCACCCACAGATTGCCGGATCGTTAGCGTGTCCGTTTAGCTAACGTGCCCGAATGCAGCTGTGGCATGCCTTTGGCATGAAGGAGACTGGGGGTCTCTGCCCTTTCTCCTGTTGTGCACACACAGGGATTAAAAGCACTTCGGTGCTCCGTGACTCCCCAACGGGAGCACGAGTTTAATTAATTAATTAATTAAGGGCATATGGCTTTTAATACATTCTAAGCTACTTCCTGCAAGGGTGGGATCATGTAAACAACACTTGCTCTAGGTGCACCAAGGGCACCTGCACCACCACGATCTATCATGCAAGCTCAACCCAGCGAAGAGGAGCCTATCATGGGGCCGGGAAGATCATCATGGCTATACAAGCTAGGGCTAGAGGCCGGGCCCACTTCAAATGTTCCGCCGTCCAAGCCAAGTGTGTGACACTTTTTCGCTATTTTCGCAAAAAAAAAATAAAATTTCGCACGAGTTCGCGTGATTTTCGCGTGATTTTCGCAAAATTTTCACACATTTTCGCACGATTTCGCACGATTTCGCACAATTTTGCATGATTTCGCACGATTTCGCATGGATTTCAACCAAGGGTCGTTTTGGGGAGTGACGTTTGACAAAATTTCGCATGAATTCACACACGTTGTGCACATCAAAATTTTTTACCGTCGACATTTTTCACATGAAATTTCGCACGATTTCAGCAAATTTCGCACAAATTCGCACGATTTCAGCAAATTTCACACGATTTCAGCAAATTTCGCACAATTTCGCACGATTTCGCACGACGAATCACTCTGCAGAGTGACGATCGTCGAAAAAGTCAAAAAAACGACAAAAAGTGTCACACTTTTCGGAACATTTGAAGTGGGCCCGGCCTAGAGCGTGACATCTCAGCAGAAAGCAGCTCTCTGCGTGAGCATAGCATAACTAGATAAAGCTAGGCATCATCTGGGGTGTGGCACATCATAGGCACACATGTACATGGCTAAATAATGCTCTTGAATCAGCTGGTATAGTGCCTGTAGGAGGCGTACATGTACATGGCCACGGCCGGTCTATCTATTCTACACTACTACTGCTGTATTCCCCTAAGCTGGGGCGTACGTCTGGAGTCGTTGGGGCCGCGGGGGTCGCATGCCAGGGCTTGTGGCCGACGTAGATGGTCGCCCCCTTCCAGTACACCGGCTGCCCCGCCTTCATGGTCTGCCGGAGCTGGAGGTAGGTCGCCGGTCGGCCATAACTCCAGTCGCCGTTGTTGCTGAGCCAGGGTCAAGTCGTCGTCAAGGGTGAAGTGAGTCTTCTCGAGCCGCTTGCGGCGTCTGAGAAAAGAAATCTTGTCCGCCGGGTTCTTAAAGTGAGAAGGAGCGGGGGCGCCCCTGCCTTACCCCGCGCGCGGGAAAGGCGGTGGGCGACCAGCTCGATCTCACCAGTAAGGCCCATGCGACCAAGAATTTCTCTCTCAAACGCACGTGCAAGCTTCTCGGAATTCTCACCTTCCTCCATGTCGAAGTGCTTGACGATGACGTTGAGGCTGCGCTTGGTGAGCTCGGCGTCCTCGCGGAGGTCGAGCGTCTGCTGCTGGAGCTGTGCTGCGACGGCGGAGGTGGTGGAGGTGGTGTGCTGCTTAAGCATGTCCGCCCAGGTCGGGAGGGGAGGAGCATCGCCAGCCATGCAGGCCAGCCGGGGCTGGCTTGGCGGCAATGTCCTTCACCGCCTGCATGGGCGGTGAGGCCAGCGCTGTTTTGCAGGACCCTGTTATTATTGTATTTATTAACCAATTAATTGGACAGTAGACAGGAAGTCTTGTGTCTGTACAGGCCCAGCGTGTCAGATTGCCGAGCCCGGCCCGTCCCACGTACCTAAGGAGGTGCCTACCTGGCTGCATGCATGTCCGGCTAGGCCGCAGTCCTGCTGCTTGGCCGTGTGGCGTGTCTAGTTGGTTGGTGCGAGCCAAGTGCCCAACTAGACTGTAATCTACGCTGTTTGATAGCGCTAGTGATAATGTCCAATTACCCAGAGGCCTCAATTGAGGCCTTTTGGCTCGATTGAGGCCTTTTTCACCAAGGTCACCCGGGGACGGTCATTTTGGCGGGAAGGACCAGTCCTATGGGTCGTCCGCCCCCAGTGGCGCGAATCTGGTATATGTGCTGAGCGTCCCGACCCATTGGGGTCGACAGGGGTCGACGGTTACAAAAAGATATATGAGGTGGAAAAGTACCTATTTTTGTGAAAAATTGTGGTTTTCACGCAACAAGAGCGTGCAATTTCGTGGATGTGCGGCCATGGAGTCATTCAGTAAAAACGACCGTGTGTCCACATTTGCGCGAAATTTTGACGAGCCAGGGGCTCGTCGTGCATGCAGATAAGTGGTCTGTGCAGCTGGCCCGACGGCTAAAAGTGTCGGAAGTCGATTTGCAGATTCACGGGACCATAATTAACGTGATTAGTGACAGTTCCGTGAAAGTGCGATGGGACGTAGATGGTGATGAGAATGTGATTGCCACCCGGCTGCTGCTCCATGCATATGCTGGGCCAGCGACCGGCGGAACCGAGGGGGGGGATGTTGGGGCAGACGCCAATGAACGGGCACTGGCTATATTGCAGGAGTCTGATGGGGAACCTGAGGATGAGGAAGAGGGGTTTTCTGACCCAGATGACGACGATTCCGACGATGAGCGCGCGCGCGCGCCCGAGCTCTGGGCGCACTTATACACGACAGCCGATGGCGCAGACCCTACCCCCGTCTTTGTACCTCAATGGTCGACCACGCCAGCAACTGTCCGTCAAGATGAGCGCTTGGCATTAATTGTACCCGGACAACTTCAACAAGCCGTCTCTCAACGGCTTTCCCAACGCTGCCACCTCCAGTGCTGGCGCGTTTGTGCGCTTCATGGTACCGGGAATCGAGCAGTTTTGCGAGACCATGACTGCCGCTGGCCGGGAGAAGGGGTATGGCGATGATTGGACTGTGACGGCGCCAGTTTTCTGGCAATTCGTCGGCGTTCGGTGCCTCATGATGGCGTATCCTGCCGTAGGCGGCTACCGACCATGCGTACTGGGAGAAGGGTAAGGTCGTCGACTACAATTTCGGTCGTTTCATGACTCGCGCCCTCTTTGAGAAGAGTTAACGTAAAGGATTTACGTTAGATGGATAGAGATTGTTACGCTCTTTCCAACGGCACCTTGAACGCCTCATTTGGTTAAGGAACGTAAAAGTTATGACGTTTCCTAGGCTGTGCCGACAGTACCCGGCGCGCCACTGTGGGCGCGTACGGACACAGGATGTACAAGTGTCACTTTGATAGTCCGCAGGACGTTGACAGGACTTGTACAGGACTTGATGGTCAATTGATAGGTAGGCGCACTGTAGCGCGCCAGGACCTATGAGACAATTGATGCTGACTAGTGTACGGATAGGTCCACAGGACTAGCCGTATGGACAATTGATAGATCTGCGCGCCAAAGGCGTGCCAGAGTCTGTGTAATCAATTGATTGACAGTTCAGCTGTGACAGTGCAGCTGAATACTTGGACGCGTCCCTAGCAAGCTATATGAGTGACTTGGTCACACCGGGACGCTAGTTCTTGCGTGCACGTTCTCTTGGCACTGCGACCCTGTCGTCTGTGCTGCGTGCAGTCTTGGAAGTGACGTGACTTACGTCTGTGTTTCCTGATTATTAATAAAGGCAACTTCCTGCAAGAACCATGGCGGAATTCGTGGCATTCTTACCCTCACAACTCGTATTACACGCTCTGTCAAAAAGATGCCAAATTCGGAAGAATTTCGGATTCCGGACGATGAGGAAATAGCCGCTCCGCCGGCTGGTTCTTCGTCAAGACCGACGGTGCCGTCGTGGCAGCAATTGCTCGACGAAGTAACGGTCTCGCTCGACGAGCTTCATCGTCAGCAGCGTGCAGCTCACGCATTGCTCGGGGATAACCCCGAGGACCCCGATTTGCCAGCACTGGTGCCGGCAATCCGCAACCTGTTGGACCAGATTCGAAACATTTTATCGACATTTACGGTCCAGGTGCGGGGAGGTTTGCGGTCGGTGACCGAAGTCACGACTGCCATTGAGGAGTTGGACAACGTCCTCTCTTCACTCACCGGTTACCAGAGAAACCTGCAAAACTGGGCATCGCTACGCACGGGGGGCGCGCCGGCGGTGTCGACAAATTTGTTTCAGGATCTCGCGCTGTTATCGCTGCTCACTCGCGGCGTACGCAGTCGCGAGCGCCAGGTTTTAATTAACCTGGTGGCATTTCTCGCCTCTGTGCGAGAGTGGATTCCCGCGGGGTGGGAATTATTGACGATCTTTACACATCCTCTGCGCCTCGTCGCGCGTCGGCGCGTCGCAACTTACGCGGCGGGGAGCACGCCGGTTTTAATTCATACCGGTGCAGGTCCGGAGCTGGATATGGAGGATCGTGAGTTCGTATACACGTACTGCGACTTCAGGGGCCTTGACTACTAGTCGGCCTAATTTTCTTCTGCAGTACTTGTCGACATTTTTTTGTCGAATTTCGGCGGCAATTCGCGGGGCGGCAGCGACACCGGCGCAGGCGGCAGTGGCGACACAAAAATTTTGTACATATTTTCTGCTGCTTTGTTAAGGTGTTCTTTGAATAGCTGGTAGTGCAGGATGGCTGAGGGACGCCGTAGCAAGGGTCCAGCCAGTGGGAATAATAATGGGGGTGCTGGTAGTGGAACCGCTCACGTAGATGACGTGGGGCTTACCGGAGAGATTACCAACCTTCCTCACAATAATAATAATGCACAAGCTATTCATGGCTTTGATCTTACCACACAGGGTCTTTTAATTGTCAATCAGTTGCAGCCTGTAACCTCAGACTCCAAGCCTAAGCAGGCTGAAGAGTTTGTGGAGGGATTGGAAGGGTTCCCTAGCTTGTACGGTGGTACAAATTACTATCAAATCTGGATAGGCAGTAGCACTTTTGGCAAGTGTACTGACCAGATTAAGGACCTAACCAGGGAGTGCAAAAAGGCCAATAAGGCCTGGGCACTGTACGTGGCTGAGCTGAAGGAGCTGCTGGAGACCAACGAAAGAAGGTCGGCATCCATTGGCAGGACAAGTACCAAGGGTGGGAGGTCAAGGGGGACCTGATCCAGAACTTTCTCAACTATTGTAAGATGGTTGAGGAGGGCAGGGCTCACGGCTTTAATGTCGCTGATAACATAGCCCTAACCAACTGGCTCAAGGTTTCTGGGCTGGATAAGGCGACACGTGGCTCCTTAAAAGTCATGTGTGCCCCACACTCTACCCTGAAGGCCTACAAGGTCATCATTAAACAAGCTCTCGAGGCAGAGGAGCTGTTTGAGGGTGGAGTGCCAGCAGTGAAGGCTACCCAGGCAGGCGGGCGTACCCAGGGTGGCTCCAAGACGTCTGAGGCTGACCGAAGCCAAGGAGGGCGTAGGGGCAACCATCACAAGCGCAAGGGAGATCATTCACCTGATTCTGACAGGAGGTCACACTCCAAGTCGGTGTTCAGGCGGGTGGGTGGTCAGCCCAAGCAGGGCAACGCGTCTGACAATGGGGGCAGTGGCCAGGGCAAGTCCAAGATACAATGCTACCTGTGCAAGGGGTGGGGGCACATCAAGAAGGAGTGTCCCAGCTTCAAGAAGTCCCAGGGCCAGGGCAGCAACAAGAATAACAACAACAACAAGAAGAACAACAACAAGTCCCAGGCAGGCCAGCCTTCAAAGGGCAGTCAGCAAGAAGACAACAAGGAGCAGTGACTGTCTGAGGCAACCCCTACACACCTTAATTCACCCAAGGGGGAGGCCAGGTGCTCCAATGCAGATTTTATATCTGGGCAACAAGAGGGTGATCTCCAGGTTCAGTGTGGCCCCAGGTCACCTGGAGAGGTACAGGTTCCTATGAAGACGTCCTTGACAGCTGATGCAGCTGTAAGAATGTCTGACCCTATGCATCCTCGTGCTGGGCACGAGGGTGGACCTCTCATTTTGAGAGAAACCAATGTACAACCACAGAGGGGTGTGAAGGCCTCTGGTGGTATGCATGTGGTCCCTGCTGGCGGTCCAGGTGTTGGGCATGAGCAGGGTGACTCAGGCTCTGAGTCAGAACAGGATGGAAGTCAGCATGGTGATGCTGGACAACCTGACAGCACAGTCCTGACTGTGCCAGGGACTGCTTCCTCTGTGTACCAGGAGTTGGGTGCCCGAATCCACAACATGTTTGGGCATGCCACTTCTCTGTCAAACAACTTTGCCTTCCGTATGGGCAGGGCACCCCTTCTTAAGGCGTGTCAGCAAGCTGCCTCACGGTGTAAGTGCCAGTTGTCCTCCAACAAGCCCAGGAAATCACATGCCAAAGCTCTACCTCAGAGCATTGGTGATCTGCAGTGTGATATCCAACACATCAGGGGCATGCAACTGTTGGTGTGCGTGGACAGGTACACGAAATACAAGGTGCTGGAGCATTTACCTTCTATGAAGAACAGGTACTTGCTGGCTGCCCTGCAGAATGTAAGAGCCAAGTTTCCTACCACAAGGATCCAGGTGGACATGCAGTTTCAGCATCTCAAGGGTGATCCTACCCTTCCTGAGTTGCTGGTTACACCTAGGGAGGCTCATGGGCAGCAGGGTGCTATCGAGAGGGCAATCCAGGAGGTCAAGAAATTGATCATCTCTGAAGACTGGGTACCCTTGTCTGCACCTGCACTTGTCAGGAGTGCATGGCTGAGGAACGTGGAGCAGCAGCTGAACAGCAGGGTTAACTTCTACTATGATGGAGTTGCTGTCAGCCCAATGGGTCTATATCATGGCCTGTGCCCACCACATGTGCTGGAGGGCTGGAAACATGCTGCACATGTCACCTTTGCCAAGCTGAGGGAGAAGGACCGGGGTTGGAAGATGCTGGAGCCACAAGTGGGTCAGAAGGTCCTAGCTTGGAAGGAACCTAGCCTTTATGGCAAACGTGGTAGCTGGAGTCCTGGGGTGGTTACCCAGGTTGATGAAGCTAGCCACGCATGCTTGGTCAGCATGGAGGACGAACCAAAGCATGTACACCGGCTGAGTTGGTCATATGTCAAGCCTAACCTGATGAATGAGGGCAGTCAGGCACAAGGCTCACAGGATCTGCAGGATTTTCAGGTCCCAGGTGACATCACTGACGCAACGACCACATCTGTTGCAGGGGAATCTGTCAGCCCTGGCCAGGTTGCAGAGGTACTTGTTGAACAGGCTGCAAGGTCAACAGCTGGGGAGTCAACTGTCAAGCCCAAGGCACTAACCAAGCCCAGGGGGACAAGTTTGGCTGGATTGATTGGGGCTCTACAAAGGGCCAAGAAGCAGCCCAAGGTAGCCAAGCTCAGGTGGCATGGCAATCTGGGGCTGGACACTGCCTTAGAGGTAGACACTAATTCTCAGGTTCCATCATTGGGACCAGGGCTGCAGCAGGGTACAGCATGTCTGAACCCAGCTATCAGTTTGTGTCTGACTTCAGTGGCGGGGTACACGTGAAGGTACTGGGTGAGGTATTCATTCCTATCCTTGGACAGGACACTGCTTTTTGTGTCTTGGAGGGCTATCAAGGACCTGCTCTTCTGGGGCAGAATTTCCTATGCCAGGATGGGTAGTGATCACGTCCTCTCTCCTGACTAAGGAAGGGGCTGGTCAGGTCCCACTGATTAATTTCAGGACCACTCACCTATCACGTGCAGTAACCAGGACGGTTAAGCGTGTGCAAGTGTGCCAGGGGCAGGAGCCCTTGGTTGATGACCTCATACTGCCAGCTGCTAGTCATCCAAGCAGTTTGGGCATTGGTCCTCACTCACTTGCTGGACACAGCCCTATCAACTACCAAGGCCTGGTGAAGCTCATGTCCTCTCCCATTATGTGTCCCCAGGTCACACTGGGTCTGATTAAATCTGGGGAGGACTGGATCTCCAAGAAATGCGTGGAACCTGTCAATGACCTGCCTCCTGCACGACGTCTACTCAAGCTCAAGTTTGTCATCAAGATGAAGGAGGTGGACGGGGTCAAGGTACCACATGTCAGGCCAGTGCTGAATGAGTTCAAGGGTACTGGTGAGTGCACTGCTGAGGAGTTGTATACCCCTGGCATGCTGCATGATACTTGGAGGCTGCTGCTGTGTGTCTTTCTAGGCCTTCTCAACAAGGGCTTGGACTATGGCTCAGTGGTGATAGACTTCAAGAGGGCATTTCTGGAGGGTGATGCAGATGTGGCACAGGAAAAGTGGGAGGGCAAGACGCCTTTCTATGTTAGGGTGCCTGCTGTATGGAAAAGGGACATCCACACGGAGTTCCTTAAAATCCTCAAGGGCCTGGAGGGCCTGAGGTCAAGTCCAATAATCTGGAGGGAGACTCTCAACCGTTTCCTGAAGGAGCATTGCAACTTGAAGGTCTCTCCTGTAGACCCCTGTCTGTTTCTGGGGCAATGGGAAGGCCTGCCAGTGTATGCTTCGCTGCACGGGGATGACCTACATCTGATAGCTCCCACGTCGTGGCTTAAGGAGCTGATCTCCATCATTAAGTCCAAGTTTCCTCTGGGTAGGGAGCAATGGCAGGTGGAGAATGAGCCTCTGCTGTTTGTGGGCATGGAGGCCACACTGGTGAAGAAGGGGGGAGTGGCGTATGCTGCTGGTGGGGGGCAATGACTATCAAGAGACCCTCATTAGCAAGCTTCCTCCAACCATCACACAGGCACTGTGTCCCATGGTGAGGGGCATGGTTGCTTGGGTGGCAGGCATTTCCAGGCCAGACCTTATGGTCATAGCCAGGTTGCCTGATGACATGCTGGTGGAGCTAGGGTCTGCCAAGGTGGCTGATCAGGTCAGGGCTTCATCTGGCATTCTGTTGTCTGCAGTGGATTTATCACAACCCATTTGCATGGAGCTGTATGTGGATAGCTCAATGGACAGCAGGCAGGTCTCCAAGGTCAGGGGCAGGGCTGCAGGGCTCTTTGTGCTCAGACAGGAAGGCCTGGGGAGTTTGGTGAGCTGGTTTAGTCGCCTGCACAAACGGGTGGCTGTCAGCAGTGATGTGGCAGAATGCAGGGCTATTTGTGAAGGCATTCACACAAGCCTTTATCTGAAGGAGTTGCTTCATCAGATGACTTCTAACACTCCTTGGCCACTTCAGGTTACCACTCTTCTAAAAACAGACTCCATGGGGATGGTGCAGTTTGTGCACAGGCAGATGGCCAGAAGTAGGGACTTGGATTATCTCCTTCTTAAGGAGTTGTCCTCCTTGGCCAATATTGAGCATATCCCTGGGGTTGACAATCCTGCTGATGCTTTGACCAAGCTAGTGCAGAAGGCAGCAGTGCAATACAAGGTTCTTCAGTCTCTGATGGACCCATCTCAGCAAGCTGTCTAAGCTGGTGCATGGTTATAGGGCATTGGAGAGCAGATTGTGTGGTAGTGTCAGCATTGTGACTGGCATAATACCTGTATTTTAGTCTGTACTAAGGCTCATGGACCATGGTACACTCACTCTGATTTTAATCAGGATACAGCCAGGTTTTGGCTGGGGTTCATGCTGTTGACTACACAAGGTTGACAGGTCCATTACAGACCATGTATTCTATTTTAAAAGAAATGTATATTTGTACATACTTCTCACAATGGTCTGGGAACCTTTATTCTGGGGTTTATAGGGCGGGGTTCGATTCCCTGGTATTATGTTTCTACAAGCTGGCCTGTTCAGGTGTTTGCCTGTTCAGACTTCCCTAGTTCCCCAGGGCAGGATTTAATTGTTGCCTATGTGTTTCATTTTGTCATTTGTTTGCTGTGGCAGTTTACCATCTGGCAAGTAGACGGGCGCCGTAAGACGGGCGCCAATAGACCCCTGTTGAGAGAATGACAGGCAAACTATTGTAATACGCCTTACTTTGTCAAGTGGTATTTTAATTGTCATGGATTTATTGTACTTATATTGAATATGTACTGGGTTTTATGGGATTAGTATCTGGGATTAATGTAACTCACCGCCAGAAGGTCATTGTACTGGAGGCTCTACCGAGGTGATGGGATTAATTCCTGGAGAAGACCTCATAGAATTAACCTGTATGTATTTAATTTTGTGTGCTTCTAATATCTGGTGGTACTCTGTAATGCCACTTCCATAGGTTTTCTCCATTTCTCATGAAATGGTTTTCCCTGTGGCAGATCTGTTTCTTTTCCAGTTCCTTAAAAGAAAGGGCTGGGGGAATGGCATTGGCCATTAAAGACATCTGTTCAAGCTTCAAGCTGGAGTGAAGGACATTTCAAGCTACTTCAAGGGTCCCTGGCAGGGGATGTGATCCCTAAAGAAAAGAAGGGATTGGAGTTAACGTAAAGGATTTACGTTAGATGGATAGAGATTGTTACGCTCTTTCCAACGGCACCTTGAACGCCTCATTTGGTTAAGGAACGTAAAAGTTATGACGTTTCCTAGGCTGTGCCGACAGTACCCGGCGCGCCACTGTGGGCGCGTACGGACACAGGATGTACAAGTGTCACTTTGATAGTCCGCAGGACGTTGACAGGACTTGTACAGGACTTGATGGTCAATTGATAGGTAGGCGCACTGTAGCGCGCCAGGACCTATGAGACAATTGATGCTGACTAGTGTACGGATAGGTCCACAGGACTAGCCGTATGGACAATTGATAGATCTGCGCGCCAAAGGCGTGCCAGAGTCTGTGTAATCAATTGATTGACAGTTCAGCTGTGACAGTGCAGCTGAATACTTGGACGCGTCCCTAGCAAGCTATATGAGTGACTTGGTCACACTGGGGCGCTAGTTCTTGCGTGCACGTTCTCTTGGCACTGCGACCCTGTCGCCTGTGCTGCGTGCAGTCTTGGAAGTGACGTGACTTACGTCTGTGTTTCCTGATTATTAATAAAGGCAACTTCCTGCAAGAACCATGGCGGAATTCGTGGCATTCTTACCCTCACAACTAGAAGCTCTCCTGGACCTTCGCTTTTCCTGCCCATGACGAGGGCTCGGAGAGCGACCTTTTTGCAGGCGTGAGGAGGTGGTATGATACTGTCAATGCTCACCTGGCGGAGCGAATTACCCCTGGCACGGTGATCGTGTGCGACGAGTCGATGATCACCAGTGGCTGGGCAAGGGCATGCCGGGGCTGATGGTGGTGGCCCGCAAGCCCAAGCCCATCGGGCGTGAGCTGAAGACCGATCAAGTTGGCGGTGGGTGATGGCTGCTCCAAGATTCTCCTGGGCATGGAGATGCAGGAGGGCAAGGAGCACATGAAGGGGAAGGAGTACAACGCACAGTGGGGCAACTCCACTGGCGTGGTACTTCGCCTTGTGAAGCACCTCTTCCGCACGGGCCGGGTGGTCATCGCTGACTCGTGGTTCGGCAGCGTGAAGACGGTGGTGGCGCTGAGGGAGCACGGCCTTTATGGCGTGCTGAACGTGAAGACTGGGCACCGCAAGGATGCCCTCTTCGCTGGGCTGAAGCGCCGCGGGGACCACGTGGCCTACACTGCGACGGCCACGGCGGCTGTCCGACGACACAACCATGAACATGTTTGCATGCGGCCACCAGTCCAAGCTGCCCTTGCTCTTGGCGGCATCCTGCTCCACCACCCTGCCCGGGAAGAACCAGGTGAAGAACTGGACCACCTCAGATGGTGTGCTGCATAACATCACAACCGCAGAGCCCAAGGTGGCCGAGCTCTACCGCAGCTACATGGGGGTGATTGACCACCACAATGCCCTGCGCCAGGGCGGGGTCGCAATATCCGACATCTGGGGTACCAAGGACTCAGTTGTACGTGAGATTAGCGAGTCTCTGTCAATGCTGATCACCAATGGCTTCTTTGCCATGCGCCAGTTTGTCCCCGGCTTCAACAAGTCGTACCGGGACTACCTCGTGGAGGCAGGGCTGGACCTAGTGGATAATGACCGCATTAGGGAGGCCAGGGCCACTGCATGCGGCCACTCTGGAGCTGGGCGACGAGGCCCCCGATGGCCACACACTGAAAAAAATGGACTGCCAAAGTGGGTGCAGCCAGTGTGAGTTCAAGGCATGGTTTTACTGCGTGCAGTGCACCGCGGCCGGCCACCACCGTGTCAACGTACGTGTGTGCACCCTCAGGCAAGCATGGCAGGACCTGCTATGCTGACCACGTGGCGGGCAGGCCTCGCAAGGCCCGCAAGCAGGACATCTTAAATGCATAGAGGGAAGTTGACCAGTACTAGTGCCATTTTCATGCATGTCTATATTAAATTAAATTAAATTAAATATTATAACATGCCTCCGTTGGGAGATCATGTAGCACATATTCCTTGATGGGTGGTGGAGTGGAGAGAGCCGCGTAATCGGACTAACCTAACGCTAATCTAGCTAGTCTAGAAAAATCCTAACAACCCTACTCATCAAAACGCCTCCTCCTCTTGGGGGGAGGGGGCTTGCCCACCGGGTCGGGCGTGTGAGCCTTGACAATCCTCTTCCACCGCGTCTTGTTGTGCATGGCAGTCCAAAGAAGGGAGAGAGAGTGGATGCGGTATTCAAACTGGGCTGGGACCAGTAGGTCATCCAGCAACATCTGTACGTAGTTCGTGACATGTTTCCCTACCTTTTTGGCAATGCCCTTGGGGCCAGGCCAGGGCAGAATGTGCCGCCCTGGCTGGCCAAGCCGCTGGGGGCCTGCCAGACCAAGGGCGGTGTCGACCTCCAGCTGGTGCGAGCAAGGTGTCCTACAAATGCTATCCTACGCTGTCTAATCTCGTCCGAAATTATACGAGGCATGCCCTGATACAAAAGACTCTGATGACGGGCGCTTGGAAAGCCCTACGTTCAGGACCTGTCGGAGCATCCTATAAACTGTGCCGTCTAGCCTAGATGCCAGTGTGTGGGGGTGAGTGTCCACGCCTCGGCGCCATACGTGAGCACCGTGAGGGTACGAGGACCTTGAAGAGCATGCGCTTGCGGTGCTCGCCCAGGCCCTTGGAGCGCCAGTAGGTGTTGAGCGAACGGAGCCTAGCCCAGGCCAGGCCAATGCGGGTGTCCACATCGTCGGCGGTGTCAGGGAGCCAGCTCCCTAACAGTTTGAAGCGATCGCGGAACGGGACCGTCGTCCCGTCGAGCAGGCGCGGCAGCGGCGGTGTACTGGAGGCCCCAATCACAATCGCCTCAGTTTTGACACTAATCTCCAACCCCACCGCCCTCGCCTCCAGGCCCAGACAGTCCAGCCAGGTCTGAATGTGCTCGGGGCGCGCGCGATGAGGGTGGTGTCATCCGCATAAATCAGGTCGGCCAGGCGGTAGCCAGGTTCAACCCCGCCGTGCTCTTTCTCGTTAAGGATGTCCAAGCATGGCTCGAACCCCTTAAGAGCAGTAAAGCGCGCACGTGCTCGGCGCATGACGTGATCCACGACAATAATGAACAGGTATGGGGACAGGACACAACCTTGCCACACCCCGTGGTGAAGGGGGAATGGTGGGGTGGTGCCTTCCACAGTCCGCACTACTGCCTGTGAGCCCTCATACAGTCGGCGAATGGCAGCAATAAACATGTCTATATGGCCATGTTGAATTTATGGTGCCGCCGCAGCGACACCCTGTTTTATGAGGTCATAATTTAATAGGTATTGGGGTGATATGACTGATGTTAAGGGCTGGGAGCCCCAAAACAATCATAATAATGGATGGCCTATGCTCATATATGCAATAAAGTTTGTTGGCTCACTGTAATTACGTGCAACACCCAAATTACAAAAAGGCCTCAATTGAGGCCTTTTTCCAGGTAATTAATTAATTAATTTATTAGTTAAGGGGACGGGACATGCCCGAATTTTTTGGCGCCAAAAAATTCGCGCCGGTACCGAAGGTCATAAATTTCACGTGCACGGTGCGCGCACCCATTGCAGAAGTGGCCATGGCGACTGCGTTCAGGCGAAACTACCACACTAGGGCAGGCGAAATGCAAAAATTTTACTCGAATCTAAAAGACGATGAGTTTATGATGTTAGTTTGTGGCGGAAATCAGCTGGTTTACAATATCGCTGTTGTTTTTTAATGCCATCGGCATGGGGGGTAATCTGAATTTTTTGGTCGCGCGGAATAAAATAGAATTCATGATAGCGGCAGTAAAATCGCGGTTTTTAGGGTTGTTTTGACCGTGAAGCAGGCGTTAATACCCTTTGCATCGAATTCTAAACCGAGCTGGTGCTTTTTGCCAGATTTTCGGCCATAATCGGTAAGTAATTGTTCAGACCTGCGCAGTGCGTGTCTGACCTGTCCATGGAAGAACGGCGGTTGTTGCGCGCCTGGGCGAGGGATTTACGAGAGCGAGGTACAGGTTTGTCGCGAATGTTATCTGCTATCAGTGCTTTCTTCTATGAGCTCATCGTTCGAGGTTTTTTGCGTTCTTTTTGGGCCGTTTCCGCCAGCTATCTCGCCGTCGCTTGCCGTTGTGTTGTCGAATACCTGGCAGCTTTAGATTGTTTTCGTTGATGTCGTGATCAGGGCCGCTTCAGTCGCAGCCTATAGCTCTTCGGGAAGGTATAAGGCATTTCATAAAACGTGTTCCGGCAAGGATGTTGTGCGTATGGACGCTTCTTGTTGTGTGAGAGTGACGCACCCTCTCTTCTCAGCGGCATCACAGCGCTCATGCGCTGAAGGGCCGCCAATGGTTTCTTTGAATTTTATCGTGCAGGGATGGAAGTGTTTTAGTGATGATGATGTTGGAGATATTGCATATGTGTGACTGCATGTAGATAGCTGTCACCAATGGTTGTTTGAGCTTTCCTTTGTTATGATGATGTGACAAGACTACAATGTGCTGAGCCAACCATGGTTGACATGCATGACTGCATGCAAGCTATATATACCATGTTCCTACTTGGTTCCTTGCCCTCCATAGTCCCAGTTTGTCATCCATGCCGGGGAGGACAGTTTAGGAGGTGTTGTTGAGTTGATTAGCTTGGTTTTCATCAACCTTACACTCTAACCTAGGAGAAACATAGGAAATGCTGCTTAGGCATATTAGGGCTACCATCGTCAAGGCTATGAACATATTTACAAGGCTGGCCATGCTGGAGGGATGATGAAGACATATGAGGAGCGTGGCCACCCCTTCGTACATTGTAAACATACTCAGCATGGTTTTGGTGCATGTTGGATGGCATACGAAGTGGCACTGTGGGGTTACTAACTTACTGAGTGGTCCTTAGCGCCTTGTCAGGTGGTCATATAGGAAACCCATCAACTTGAGTAGTTCTTGTCACAATGACCCCCCACGTTGAGCATGCGTTGCCGTCAGCGTGCAAGAGTTAATTATGTGTGCTTTGGTCAGTTTGCAGATGTCCTTGATGAAGAAGGAGGTGCTAGTGTGGCTGAATGGTTACTCTAATTTCCTTGTAGAGTCCACATGGGTGGCCGTCTTGGAATGGTTGTAACTTGGGCAGTTCTTGTCAGAATGGCGTCAAACCTTGAACATAGGAGGTACCGTATGTGCAGAGGTTGGCAGCATGTGGTTTGGCCAGTTTTTGCATGGTTTGGATGGATAAAGGGGTGTTTATGGTGTAAGATACACTAAGAAACCTCCCTTAGCTTCGTCACAGGTGGCTACCTAGGAAATCCATCAACTAGAGCTGCGCTCGTCAGAATGACCTGAAAATTTGGGGCTGCATGTCCCCCACCTGTAATATTTGGGAATATATGGTGGAGCACGATATGATGTGTTTATGATTTGATTTTTTTTTTTTGGATTAAAAAAGTACCTGTTTTGCGGGAAATCCATCAACGTGAGTAAACATTCTTATTTCTTGGTCCCAATTAGGTAGAATTTCTCAAAAGTGGGGGAACTATGCGGGAATATATGATTTGGTCCCAATATGTTTGCCCATTGTCCTAGGGAAAATGTGACTAAAATAGCGTCTTTTTCTATTTTTAGCGCGTTACCGGTGTATGGTGGGGGCTAGTACCCCCCCCAAGTGGCTGGAAAATTTTTTTTTAATCATATTTATGGTCCCCAATCATCATTGGATTTTTTGCACATGCATAGGTATGGTTTCCAGAAAAGTGCCCTTTAGGCATGTCCCCTCCCCTTAATTAAACACGTGCTTCCGTTGGGGAGTCACGGAGCACCGAAATGCTTTTAATCCCTGTGTGTGCACAACAGGAGAAAGGGCAGAGACCCCCAGTCTCCTTCATGCCAAAGGCATGCCACAGCTGCATTCGGGCGCGCTAGCTAAACGGACACGCTAACGATCCGGCAATCTGTGGGTGCAATAAGACCCATGTGAGCATATCATAACAAGGAGCGTGGGCAAGTAATCTGATCGAAGCCAGGACGTAGCATGGCTGTACAAGGACTAAGCTAAGGCTATGGCTGGTGGTGTACCGTGCGTTAGCGGGGCACGTGACTAGGTAACAATGGTGGCACAGCTAGGCAAACATTCTAAGCATGGCTGCCATGGCGGCAGTGACTACCAGTGAAGTCAAGCTAGGGCTATTGCTATTCTAGCCCGCTGGGGGCGTCCACATCTTGTGGTTGATCATCAGGTCCCCGCCCCTCCAGTACACCTTGGGCTTCTGCTGGGGGTCCTGCTTGTGGCGGAATATTCAGGCCACAGGTCACGTCGCTGCTGCTGCGCATGCTGAGCGGGGGTCAGGTCGTCGTCCAGCGTCCAGGTGAGGCCGTGCAACCGCTTGCGACGAGAGAGGAACCGCTGCTTGTCCTCACGGGAGGGGAAGGTAAGCAGGACTGGTGGGGGAGCCGCCTTGTCCCGTGAGTGGGGAAGGCGGTGGCACCCACGCAGTTCTACCTCACCTACCAGGCCCATGAGGGTAAGGAGCTGGTCCTTAAGTTAGTCGGCAAGGGAGGTTGACGTCTCACCTGGCTTCTGGGGGAAACGACGCAGCACCACCCGGCAGTCGCGGCGGGCACGCGGTCGGTGGCCTCCCGTTGTTGGGCCTGGCGGAGGTCTTCAAGCTCCTGGAGCTTCGTAGCGATGGCGTCGGTAGTGGAGGCGGTCGCTGTCCGCAGCAGGTCCGCATAGGAGAGGGGTGGGAGGTCGCCAGCATCCAGCCGGGGTGGCTGCATGGGATGCGATGGTGGCCGTCTGCTCCGCTATCTTTGGGACCTGTGAGGCCAGGGCCTCGGTGTGGGCGGTGATGGCTTCAAGCTTCTTCATGAGCACGCCGCACTTGCCCTCCACCTGGTTTAGGCGAGAGACAAGTGCAGCGTGCGTCTCAGATGCCTGCATGCGCCGGGGTGTGCAGCGTCGTGAACTGGGGCTGGACCTTGTGGACCGGACCTTGGTTTCCACATTGGAGACCCGGGCCTCCACCGTAATTGATGAGCGTCGTGTCAGTCAGCGAGGTCAGCTTCTCGGCCAACGGCCAGGTCAAGTGCTCCTCCAGCATTGCTCGGATGTCATCCTTGCAGAGGGAGGAAGCCGATGTGGCTGTCGGCTGCGCAGGCTGGGCTGGGGCTCGGATCTTGGCGTCCATTTTGGCCATAGGTAGCTGGTAGAAGCTGCACAGGATGGCGAGGCGTTGTTGGAGCTCTGGCCTGGTATAGAACGCATCCTGATTGTCGGCGGGGATGGGCCCTGTGGCCCCATGGAGCTTGCGTTCCTGTGCTAAGTAACGCACCGATTTCGGCGCATTCTTCTGTGGTCAGCTGCAGCCAGTGCTGAAAAGAAAAGCGGTCGTAATCAGGTAGATAGACAATAAGTGGCATGCCCAAATAGAAATCTTCTCTACAATCAATATCCTACACTGAAAATTATTTAATTAGTTGAACTCATGCCCCTGTTGGGGAGTCACGGAGCATTAACCCCGATGGATGGATGGATGGATGGATGGATGGATGGATGGATGGATGGATGGATGTTGATCTTCCCCCCCCATGACGGGATCCCCATAGTTGGGTTGAACCCGAGACTCTGGGGGGTGCAGGTGCCCTTTGGCGCACCCAGAGCAAGTGTCGTTTACATTCCCACCCTTGCAGCAAGTAGCTTAGAATGTATTATAGGCCATATGCCCCTTCTCTGGGCTATGTGCTACATATACTCCCAACGGAGTTATGTTCCTAATTAATTAAGGGGACGGTCCCGGCGCGAATATTTTGGCGCCGAAAAATTCGCGGTACCCGTCCGTACCGTGAAAAAGTGGTGCACGGGGCGCGCACCCTACCGGAGCTGGCCATGGCGACGTGCTTTCAGGCAGAGTAGAAAAAGATAGCTCGCGGAATGCAGAGAAACTGAGCGAATCTTAAAGACGATGAGTAAATGATACTACTTCGTAGCGGAGTTCGCGTTTTTTGCAGTGTCGATTATTTTATTGATGACCATCGCCACGGGGGTCCAATCTGATGTTTTCGTCGAGAGGAATAAATTAGAATGCACGCTGGCGGCGGTGATTGTCAGGTTTTATGGGCTTTACCTAGCGTCAAGGATGCGTTTAAATCGTTATTGGTAAAGCTTTAAAAAATTTGCTGGGTTTCGGCAAGATTTCCGTCATGATCGGTAAGACACTCTCCAGGCTCGCGGGATGCACGTCTTATTATTCCATGGAAGGTTGTTCTTTCTTGCGCCGCTGGGCGAAGGACAATTCCGGTAATGGTACGATCGTGTGATCAACGTGATCCTATGAATGTTTCGCTTCCTTTATGAGTTATCAACGCAAGTTTTCGGCTTCTTTCCGTGCAGTTAGCGCCAGGTATAATGCCAATGATTCCGTGCTGCGCATCGCCAGATTCCTGGCACCTTTCAGTGGTTTTTATGTACGTTGCATGGCTGGGATGTGTCAAAGCGTGACCGTGGCATATCGTCAAGTTGTCAGGGATTTGCTGAGTGGTTTCTTCACTTTCTTGGAAGGAGATTGCTAACAGCACTCAGTTTTGTGTGAATATTGACGCGGCCTTTCTTAGCAGAGGCTTCATTGTGGTTAGAGGCTCACAAGCTTGAGTTTGTTTCTTGGCAAACAATTGCGCTGGAAAGAAAGGTGGCAGTGGTTTTTCTGAGGGGCATACTGCATGGGTGGAACTGCACGTAGGTAGGGGTTATCGTTGTCTTGTTGGCCTCTCTCCCACTAAAATGGGAGAGCCCTAATTCATATGCTAGCAAGGCAAGGTAACCATGGTAAGAAGCCTTGGCAAGCAGCATGTATGATAATTCTGCTTTCTCTGTGGACTGTCTGTTGTTACCCTTGTTGGGCAATTAGTGGATATGGCGTTCTAGGGTGTGTTTGAGCTTGGTTTTGGGATGATGCCCACACCATAAACCTGGAATATGCTTTAGAAGTGTTGGCTAGGCATGTGGAGCTACCTGCCTCATTGTTGTGCACACACGCAACAGGTTGCCCGTGTCGAGGTAAGGCAAGGGCACATGACGTGCGCAGCCACCTCCTTGTACATTGTGGTCGAATTGGGCATGGTCAGGAGCCTTTTGGATGGCATAGGAAGTGTTAGTGTGCCTTAATACTCACTAATGCCTTCCTTAGCGTCTGCACAGGTGGCCAACTGCCAAAATTAATAACTGCTACAGCTGAGCTCAGAATGCCACCAAACTTTGCCAGTGCCTTCTATGGTCATGACAGAATTTGACTTGTGCTTTTCAGGCCTAATTGATGTGTTATGAGTGTGTATGGGGACGCCCCGCCTAAAAAAGCGTATTTTTGGCCCAAAAATTAATAACTCTAAGGGATGTGCTGATTTTGTTGATCCAATTAGGTAGAAACCATGTCCCATGACATTTTTATATGGGGTGTGCTTTTTTCATGCAACTGGTTCTCCCACTGTTCTGGGCAAGATGTGCCCCGGACAGCGTTTTTTTCTATTTTTAGCTCATAGCCGGTGTATGGCTGGGGGTAGTACCCCCAACAAGTGGTGGTATGCATGCCCAAACATCATGTTTATGGTCCCCAAACATCATTCAGTGGTTGTCAGTTGCATTTCTGTAGTTATTAGGGGGGGTAAGTTTTGATATATTTCTATGGGACCCTCCCCTTAATTAATTAATGGATGGATGGATGGGTACACAGTCCTACCGGTCTAAGCTATCTACAAAAACAATCCTACTCTATATCTATGGTGCCCGCTAGACACTGAAAATGATATTATCATGTTGGTGACGGCGCCGTCCGACTTCTTCTCGAGGGCGTCGGTGAGGGTCCACGTCTCGGCGCCGTAAGTGAGCATGCACCGGGAGAACCACTGAGGACCTTGAACAGAGGTCTTGCTAGCTCATGCCTGCCCCCCCCCCCAAATTAAATTAAATTATAACATGCCTCTGTTGGGAGATCATGTAGCACATACTCCTTGATGGGGGTGGAGGTGGAGGAAGCCGCGTAATGCCGTAATCGAACTAACCTAACTCTAAGCTATCTAGTCTATAAAAGCCTAATTACACTACTCAGCAAAACGCCCCTTCGTCTTGGGGGGGGGGTGGCTTGCCCACAGAGGCTGGCGTGTGAGCCTGGACAATCTTCTGCCACCGCTTCTTGTTCTGCATGGCAGTCCAAAGAAGGGAGATGCATGCCTGCCCAAGGGCGGCGCTCATTAATGGCCCGGTATTGGCGGAGAGCGTGCCAGGCGAGGGAGATGCGATGCTCGACATCAGCCGCACTGCATGCTGGAGAGCACGCTGCCCAGTAGTCGGACGCTGGGCCGGTAAGGGACGCGAGAGCCGTCAAGGCGGAAGAGGTCTTGCGGATTGTCGTGGCCGATCGCCATGCAGGGCCTCTGTCTTTTTGCTGATCTCGAGTCCCGCCACACGGGCCTCACTGGCCAGACAGTCAAGCCAGGTGACAATTAAAGTGCCCATTACTGTCCTTGGGGTATTTCCAAGTGCTGGCTGTCTCAGAGATGAATCCCGCCTGTCACCTTGGCAAGTTATTCATCCATGCAATGAGACAATTATGGACTCCGGGCAATTGCATGGGCTCATTCCGCAATACATTTGCAGAAGCTGCCTTCACAACTGAATGGCATCCAGGATCCATCAGACATAAAATACATGAGGCTTAGACCTAAGTAATCGAATGGATAACAATGATAAAATACAGTAATGTCATATCATGACAATTATAATGGTGCCTCATCACGCCGAGCCACCAAGTCCTCACCGGTATCTAGTCGTTAAGCTGCATGCCGGCTAACCAGCTTGCTAAAAGTCTTTGTCGCCATTCAACTAGCGTGCATTCCTCAAGCAATACTCCAACTGTACAAGCCACTACCTCGAAACCAAGCATGATGAAATGTTGAACCATGTGATCGCCATCATCAAGCCAACGTTCAACCATGTTAAGAGCGGCCGTCAATGTTTGCATGTCCATGTATTTACCGTGTCAGCCAGAGAAGGGTTTCGCATGACATGGTGTTGTGCTGCATGGGGACGAAACATCCCCCCCCCCCCACCCCCCCCCCCCCGACCCCGGGTGCCTTCAACAAACACGACGCCAGCCAATTATGCATAGTACATCTAAAGCGTAATACGCGAGAATGGCGCATGAATGGCCCATTCATGCAATTTTAAAGCACCAAAACTACCATGGCATTAAAATGCATGGTAATATGTAGGGTTTTGTCGTAGTTGCTGGCGAACTTCAAGCAGCAATGCCCGAGCCTGCGGCACAAGTTGTTCAGGGCGCGTCTTGAAAATGTAGTTTTCCATTACAAACTTGTCGGCAGCAGCCCCTTGCAGGATGACACCCCAGTACAGCTGATGTGCTATTCCCGTAGTTTCTACAATTTTAAATTCTACCATGGCCCAGGAATGCTGACGCCATAGCCTGTCATCAGCAGTCAGCGCCCATCCCGTCCCAATTCCTGAGCCTTGGAGACCGCGATGCTCAAGGTAGATCCTGGCGGCTCCAGCATGACAACTCAACAGACCAGGACATGGGATCCGGCACACTTCTTGTGCAATTATGGTGCCCTCATCCACTAATCTCCTTGCGTCCGGTTCTGGCTTGTAAACAACCCGAGTTGCACCGGCGCAAATCCGGAGAATTCTGTCACGCAAATTTCTTTCGTCTTCGTTCGCCTCAGTCTCCCACCGTCGTGCAATGCAGCTGTCACACGCGCAATCCACCTGCGCATTGCAGATGCCTAAAAGAGGCGGGAGACCAGCGTTTGTTTTTTCCAGGCAGCCGGCCATTTAGATTTGTACTCTTGGAATGCACGGGGCGCGGCCAGCGCCAGTCGCGCGCGCGGAATATGCATTCCGCCGCATCTGGCTGGCGGTGCCATCTCGATGCATGCCGGCCGCTGCCATTGATGCATGTTATACAAGCATTTTTGTTGGTCGTGCCAGAGGCCTTCAGAAAGAAGCTGGAATGAATTGGAGCAAGAGGTTAGCCGCTGCGTGGGACGTTTTCTGAAACGTCAATAAATGCAGTCAACGACAATGGCTTGAGAGGCGTGACTTTTCATTTCTGGCCTGCTGTTCCACCTGTCAAAGTTTGGGCGTCCAAAGAAACCGAGAGCTACCACGTGGCAAGATTCTCTACGAGAGAAGGATACAGCGAGCACATTCTAGATTTATAAAACAAAACACCAGTACATTACTAGTACTAACTTACACCCCCCGCATTGGTAGTTTTAATTCAGTTCGGCCAAAAGGCCCTTCGGAATTAGACATTAGCGTTTTATTGGTTGAAAGTGTTACTGTGTCCGCCCAATTAATTAATTATTAGTTTGTTTGTTTGGTTACCGAACAACCGTTAAACCGGCTGCGAAATTTAATAATTCTTTGTTTGTTTTGTATAACCCAGCCGGATGCACTGCTCTTACGGCTAGTAAAAGCACATTTTTCAGCCAGAGATTTAATATTTCTTTGTTTTTTACCGCAAAAGAAGCGCTCTTGGCAGTCAAATTATTTATTTACACTTTCTTTATTTGTTTGGTAGCTTCAAAAACTACAGGTCAGTACACTCGGGAATTAGTTAATTAAAATTCTTTTGTTTTATTTATCGTTTGCAGCTGGCCGGCGCCCAGCCTCATAATTATTTAGTAAAACTACCAATGCGGAGGGTGTATACGGTTACTTACATGTGCAGCGTGTTCAATAACAAAAACAACAAGAACAACAACAAAAATAGGTACTTCAGTGCCTAATCAATAGAATTCAAAGTACTATATCGGATCTCGGATACTCCATGCAAAATTCCGACATGCAAGCTGTTGTTGCTCTCCCGCGTGTCCCGAACTCCCGATCTCGGTATCCTACGGTATCAAGGGGGTGTTCCAGGACTGTTTCTAGGGGATGTGCCAGGCCTTTCTGTGATCAGTGCATGAAGCGGTTGCCCTGGCGGGAAAGCTGGAGAGTCACAAGGACTCCTGAGAGGTTCCCTGTGACCGAGGTTGGCAGATATTTCGATTTGCAGTCGTCAGCACGATCGCTTGACAGTCATCACAGTCAGCACCGTGGCAGGCCTCCAGTGCTGTGCTGTCCACCAAGAGGGACCGAGGCGTTCGGCGAATTCGTAGACAGGCGTTTCATTGCCCATTTAGGCGACAGGTAATGGCTGCAGGTAGAAGCTTTTAATGCCAAAGTTTGGAAATCGAGGGCAATGCTGTGAGCTTTTCGCACTCTAAAGCCCACCTTTTTTGGGCAGTAGATTGTTGACGCGTCTCATCGGACGTCATACTTGTTCTAGCCATTCGACTGATGTTGTCGACTTCATCGAAGGTTTTGTGCGCGGCCGTTCCTATAATTTGACAAGGTACTATAATGGGTCAGGTCCAATGCATGGGCATTCTACCCTCCGCCTCCTACGAAATGGAAATGAGAACTACGTATTTCGAGCATTTGTTACTTGACAGCGTGTTCTAAAACGTATGGAACAGGCCCTTGCCGAACGATTTGCTTGCCGCCGTTGCTGTCGTTTGCCACAGCCACACCCAAGCACCAAGACAATGGCACGCATCACAGAGGAGAAGCCGGCAAAGGTATGGTGCTCGACTGGAATGTTAGTTTGGAAGTGGCAGGTCATTTTGATCCTCGTTCGTTCTGCTAACTCGGTATTCAAGCGCAGCACGCATAATTTGACATTGACATTTTAACCTTGTGGCTTGGACTGCCTGTGCGTTGCGGAGAAGCGTACCCGGAAGACACGTTCTCTTACACGCAATTAGATATCCGACGATGAATTCCGGGCAGATGCTATCATTAAAAAAAAAATCGCTGTGGACCTTGGGTCGGATCACCGCCACAAGTCGTCCTGCAACGCGAAGTTTTCAACGTGTGGGTTTAAACACCCGCTACGTATCTCATAGGGTGTTCTGCGTATGGCCGTCCTTGGGCATGAGCACATTTCTCGCTTCCTGTGCAATCTCCACTCCCGAACCCCCATTTGAGTTTCCTCGCGCCCCCACCGCCTCTATATTCCTCCAACTTCACATGAGGAAGGAACTGCTTTCTTAGGAAAGTGCTGTCTCACCGTTGATCCTTATGGTATTAAGTGGTTAGACAACGTATCACGTCAAATGATCAAGCTGTGCTGATGTTGGAGGATGTATGTCCCATGCTGATCGAGCGCCAACTGAACTGGAACTGAACTGCAGAGGGGTTCCCACCCCTATCCACACAGGAAAGGCCATCCATGTGGCATGCACAATAGACATGCCCCATGTGGTGTGTCATCCTGCAAACCGCCAGATACAGGCATTACCACTGTAACTGCCAGCCGTCACATGCACATATGTTGGGGGCCACACCCACTGGAATAGCTCAGGTGCATGTGGCGAGGGGGGCAATGCTGGGCCACCTCGCGCGCTGGCCACCAGCATGGGGACTTCAGTCCGTGTGAGGGGTGGCGTGCTGGCGCTAGGGGTCCGCACTTGCGTTTCGTAGCTTATTTCTCACTGGGTGGCTGCCTAGCTCAGGTTTGCGTTGCCAAAGGCGTCATGCACCGCTGGCATGCGACTGGGAACTGCACATTTTATGATTGGGAAATGTTCTTTTTATTCATGCTAGGTGCGGGTGTGGCATGGTGACATGGCACGCGGCTGGTGGGGCCGCAGGTGACGTCTGCCAGCCTGTTGTCGATGCTTCAGCGCACAGAGGACAAGGGCGCAAGCGGTGCGCATCAAAGCTCCGACGCGGGCACGGAGGACAGGGCGGGGGCGGCACACGTGGCCGGCCGTTGTGCGGGGGAGCGCAACGGTGCGGACGCATCAGCGTGCACCGAGGGCACCAGCAACGTCGCAGGTAGGGTCGCAGGCATTCCCAGGCAGCACGCATATCCTGTGCTGGTTGTGGTGCCAGGGAAGGGTATGGAGCCAGGGCAGGCGCAGCGGGTGCGTGGTATCGGGAAGAGGAAGCCTTCCCTCGCCCTCGCCAATGACGCCCCTGTCTCACGGCTGCCATCGCTTGGCTTCCCCGGTGGCCCCCCGCACTCTGCTTGCCCATGTCCCTCGCACGCTTGCCGCAAAAATGGTTTGCCAATGGGGCCGTTTGCCTGCCGCGGGACCAGCCGCGTGTCGCAACCTGTGCTAGCTCAGGACGTAAGACCTGTGTGGCTGCGCAGTGAACAATGTGGCCTCACCACGTGTCTCTTTCTATTTCATCGCTAATCTTTTGAAAGAATGCAGCCACCCGGGTGGCGCGCGTTTTGGTGGGAAGTGTGTTGACCGCGTCCATGCCGCCCCACGCTCTGGCCCATGCCTCGCCTGTACTCCCCCCGCGTGTGTCTGCTACTGGGTGCCATCACGCGCGCTGCAATCGGGCTCATACTCGTACTAGTGCTCTCGTGCCTCCTGTGGCAATTTTGCCCCCATACCTCCGGTTGCGTGCTGGCCCCATGTCTGACATCATGTCACAGCTGCCCCCTCCTCGCGCAAACGGCGCGACATGACCAACGGGGGCGGCTTTGACGTGCTCAACGCAAACCACGAGCGGGAGCAGGCGGACGAGGGGGACGGCGAGAGGGGCAAGGGCGAGGGCGAGGGCGAGGGGGGGGGGTGTGAGGGTGAGGGCGAGGGGGACGGCGAGGGGGGGGGGGAGGGCGTGCCACGGGAGCTGACGGCGGCGCAGCGGATGCAAGCAGAAGCGGACATCCGCAAGTACTTTGAGGACAAGCGCGCCGAGGCGGAGGCACAGGTGGCGGGCGCCAGCGCTCCCTTGTACGCCGGGAACGGGCAGGTGACGGATGCTGGTGCCGCGGTCGGTGCGTCGGCCGCTAAAGTGGATGAGGAGACGCCCGCGTTCATGGCCGCCCGGCAGCTGGTAGGCGCGCCTCCTTGTATGACAACACACCTGCGCTGTGTGCATGCTCGTGTATAGTATTCCTTATTGAGTAAGATGCACAACAACTGTACTGTATGCACATGCAGCAGCGACCAGGTCACGACGCGGCCACTCACGCACGCAGTGGCCATCTGGCAGCGCTCCTGGCCCAGCTGCCCCGCCGCCCGGTCGCCTCACCATTTGTCACCACCAGCTCTTTGGTAGGGCCCACTTCTGTGTTCGGCAGGGTGGGTGCTACCGACGCACGCTGTTGAGAACATGTAGTTGACAAGTGTAGGTACTGCGCTGATGTCTTCTGGGCAGTGCGTGCTTTTCAGGTGGTTTGGTTCCTCCTACGTCCAGGGCTGATGCTGTGCTTACGCTGACCTTGCATGTTGCGAGGTGGCCTTGCATCGCTGCCCATGCGCTCCCTGGCCCTTCCTGGCCCCTGGAGGCAGCTCTGCCGCTACGCCGCTGAGCTGTCAGGTGTACTGCGCCATTATATCTTCTGTGGGTTCCTGGTTTGACTCAGCAGCTGCCCAGCGGCAATGCCGACTGGCTCCCTACACACGCTGGCTACCTAACAACACAGGGAGGAGGCAAATGGGGTGAAGATGGTCCAGGTTTGTTGCTGCACTTGTGGTGCATCTCCAGCGTCAAGCCGCACATAGGTCGCATGGGTCCCTGGGAGCGCTGCTACCTGCACCCTGCGCTCAGCCTCCTGGTTCCGCGTGCGCTCTCCTCCCCCCTCCCTGATTCTCTTCTTCGCCCCCCCCTGGGTGCAGGTTGACCAAATGAAGTCGGACGGCAACGAGGCGTTCCGCGCCCGCGCCTTCCCCATCGCCATCGCCAAGTATGAGGAGGTGGGCATAATTTGTGATATGAGGAACGGGTGGTGTTGCTAAATTCCAGAGAGCGTGTAGAACACCAAGCGTGGATAGGCAGGAAGTATAGCCAAGCACGAGTGCGTGGGTAAAGCTGCTATTTGTGAGGATGGGTGCTGGTGCTCGATAGATACTTACCAGGAGGTGGGTGCTGGGCATTTGCCTGCTTGTTGGGGATAAGGAGCCGCAATCGGTTCGTTCCTCCTCTGGCAGGCGCGCAGCAGGGGCTTGCTGCGCTCCCCTGGTCACTGTTGTCCCTACGGGTGGCGCGCACCCCTGCTGCATGCATTGGAGGACAACGAGCGCTCCTTGCGGGCATGCTGCCAACCAAGGCAGCGCCTGCTTGTTTGCACGCTGCTGATTCCTCCCTGCCTTGCCCCTGGCGCATGCACAGGCCCGAGCACCTCGGCTTGCCTAGCCGTTATGTAGGTGCAAGCGGGGCACACCTTTTACAATGCTAATCGCTTTAGAGGGCCGGCTTGTGACGAGGCATTCCTCCCAAGGTGCCCTAATGGGACATCAGCATTCGATGTGGATTCCTCTCCTGCCACATGCCTCACCGCCATCCTCCCCTCCACAATCCTTGTTCCCAACGAACCCACCCTCCCATTGCCCAGGCTCTGCGTCTGCTGGAACAGCCCCCGCTGGCGGCCAGCGCCCACGCCAACCACGCGGCGGTGGTGCTGCGCTGCAACCGAGCCATGGCACTGCTTAAACTGGGTGGGTGTCTGGGGGTGATCTCACCCAATCTTTGTTTGGTGGGTAGGGGGCGAGGGTGCTACATGGTGTGCTCCCTGGGCATTGGAAGATAATGTCACGTGGTTTATGCTCGGTGTGTCTAGTGGGGGGTGGGGATGGGGAAACATTCTTGCTGGGTGCATGCCCAGGGACAAGGAGGGGAAGGGGGAACCGCGGCATGCTGGGTCCATGTTGGCCCTCACCTGGTGTTGCGCCTCCACCACCAAGTATTGTGTCGATAATGGTGCTACGTGCATGCCCCTGGCCCAAACACCTCACCACCCATGCACATGCCAGGCTGGCACCCCATGTTACCCACGAACCATTGGATTCCAACGGATCTCATTCGTCCTCCCGTGTGGGCATGCTCGCTTGCCTGGCGCCCACGAAATTGTGTTGCCTGCCCACCTGCCACCCCCCCCTGTGTGCCACCAGAGCGGTTCGCGGATGCGGTGGCTGAGTGCGGGCGCGTGCTGGTGATGGACCCCCGCAATACCAAGGCCCTGTTCCGGCAGGCACAGGTGAGGGGCGTCCGCCCTCTCCTCTCAGTGTGCCCCATGGCCACTGGCAGACAGCAGGAATGGCCCGTAATACGTAGCATTACTACAGGCATTCACGCCTTAAGTTGGGTTCGAGGTTTTTGAGGGGTCAACCCAACTTAAAGGCGTGAACCCAACTTAAGGCGTGAATGATTCTACTAAATTCTACTAATTTGAACTAAAGATACTTAAACATACTATTCTGAACTACTTTGAACTTGGAATGCCGAAACCCTATTTGACCCAACTTAAGTCGTGAACACAACTTAAGCCAACCCAACTTAAGGCGTGAATGCCTATAATGAAGTGTACTGCAGTAGTGTGTAGATAGGTTGTTGGTTTACTAATGAAGTGTACTGCAGTAGTACGTAGATAGGTTGTTGGTTTACTACTGAAGTGTACTGCGGTAGTATGTAGATAGGTTGTTGGTTTACTACTGAAGTGTACTGCAGTAGTATGTAGATAGGTTGTTGGTTTACTACTGAAGTGTACTGCAGTAGTATGTAGATAGGTTGTTGGTTTACTAATGAAGTATACTGCAGTAGTATGTAGATAGGTTGTTGGTTTACAAATGAAGTGTACTGCAGTAGTATGTAGATAGGTTGTTGGCTTATAGAACAGCAACGGAGCATACGGTGTTGCCTACATCGCCGTCTACAATCAGGCAGCGCACATGGTGTCGCAACGCACAGCTGGCAGTGACTCACACTCCAGAGTGGGCGACACATAGCGTGGGCCCAGTGCTGATGTGGTTGAAGTACAGCGCGGATCAGTGCTGTCATGGCCCAGCCAAGGGGCCAACCCCTGCTGCTGGTGTGCCCGTAGACGGGGCCTTCCACGCCTGCCATAAGCGTCGCTTGCCAATCCTTTCGGTGGTCAGGGCGCTGCAGGTGGCCACCTCCCTTACCGCTCATCCCAGCGCGGCCCAGCGATGGCCCTGCTGGTGTCTCCCTGTCATGACGGGTTGCCTGCCTCTCTTCCTAGCTTGCCATCCGCCGTGTGCATGATTCTGGCAGCGCTCTGCATCTGTGGGAGATATACAGCGCGGGTTGTATATTTTGTTAATGGCACCCCCCTGCCAGGTGGCACCACGCTCTTTGCACATCCCCCGGCGTGCACCCACTTGTTTCATGCGGTGTGCGCGCTCGTTCTGGGACGGCACGGCGGGCGTGCCTGACAACCACGGCATGGGTGCATGCTGGACGCGTGGCTTGGTGTTGGTCCCCTGTGTCCGCAGGGCTACAAGGCACTGAAGAAATACGCGCGTGCAGTAGCCAACTTGGAGCTTGCCCTCTCGGCTGCGCCAGAAGACCCAGAAATATGCGACCTGGTGAGAGCCGCGCGCCTCACGACCACCCGTGTACACATGCATCACCAGCGCGTAGATTGGACAGCCTTCCCACTTTATGAAGTAGTGTGGTCCAACCTCGCATTATGCCCCAGCCAGGCGGAAAGGTGGGCTGGCGGGTAGGTGGCTGCTCCCGCCCCGCAGGCACAAGCTCGTGTTGACAGCCGTCGCATCCCCATAATCATACTGGCCCTTGTACTCGTTCCTCAGTCCATGGAAGGCAGTGGTTGGGCAGCCATGGAAGAGCAGTGGTTGGGCAGCCTTGCATCTGTGCTTCTTGCCATGCTGTCAACAGAGCCATGGATGCATTTGCTTGGCTACTAGCCCAAATTGCCAGGGTCGGGCTGTCGTGGGCCTAAGTAAGCTGTCGTGGGCCTGAGAACCTGATGCTAGCTGTGGTTGCCTTGCGCATGGGGTACTGCCCCAACAGGCTGCCCCCTGGCTCTTCCTCTCATGCGTGCATGCTGACTTCCTGCACATGCCCAGCGTCCACGTGCGCCCCCCACCGTGGGCACCCCGCGCCTGCAACCCCCCAGCTGGACGAATGTGAGGACCTGATGCGCGAACAGCAGCGGGCAGGGGGCGGCGCCGATGCACACGCCAACACAGAGGTGGGGCAGGCGTAGATGCGGAAGGTGTAGGTGGGGCAGGTGGGGGCGTGGTGTGCAGCTTCATCCTTACCCGTGGTCGCACCGCCCATCCCCATGCATAAGGCAACGCGGGCGGGAAGGCATGCCACGTCTGGCATCCCTTGCCTCGCGCCATGGGGTGCGTGCGCCTGCGGCCACACCACCGACCACGGACCACCGTTGACTGTACAGCTACCTGAGCAACCTCGTGTGTGCGCCGTCCATTCTAGAAATGAGCGTGGGAGGCCTCCCTTGCGACATCTGCATGCCGTCGCGCATGCACTTGTCGTCTGTCCACCGCTGCGGGCCTGCACGCATCCAATCGGGTGCAGGGAGGTAGCCCCTGCCAGCACCCCCTGCATTATTCATACCCGCGGGTGTCTCCGTCCATCGAAGGTATATCGTCTACGTGTACAGTATCCATGGTATATCGTCTACGTGTACAGTAGCCACGATATATCGTCTACCTGTACAGTAGACACGGTATATCGTGTGAGCCGGTGCATCATCTGGGCCAGGGTCCCAGCTCATAGCAGGCGGTATGCCTGACAGTGCCCTCACCCCCATCCTGTGCCCGGCTCAGGGTGCCTACCGTGCTAACCTTTCAGGCATTTCCAACCCAACCCAACGCCGCCCTGTGCTTCCTGCCCTGCCCCCGCACCCCTCAGGTGGACCTGAGCGCTGATGTGGATGCAGAGGCGAGTGCGGCGGTGTCGGGAGAGGCCACGCAGGCCTTTTTGGACGAGTGCCGGATGCGCGCAGCCAACGAGTTCGAGCAGGTGCGGCCGGCTTGCTTGTGTGTGTGTGTATGTGCGTGTGTGCATGTACGCATGTGGGCGCATGTGGGGGTGCCTCACTTTCCCGTCTCTGGCTGCCTAGGTGGCGGTACCGCGGCTAGCCTGCCAGATGCCGCGTCCATGCGATGGTGTGCACGCGTGCATTGTTGGCCTGTGTTGGTTGCTAAACACTTATTTGTCTCCTGGGCCAGGTGCCCAGAAAGGGACACTACCAACCACAGCACGCATGTGTCTCAACGTCCCCCATTTTCGCCGTGTGCTTTCTGCTGTTGCTCGCCCTCCTTGGCTGGCTCCCTGACCACCCCCCGCAGTCCGGCTGCATCCAGTCGCAGGCGCTGGTCAGCCACGGCCACAGCAAGATCGGACTCTTCCGCATCAGCGTGCGTCCCTTGGCTTCGTGCGCCATTGGTCTGGGCTGGGGGTGGTGTGGGCAGTCCTTGGTGGATGCCGGGATGGCTGCCCGCTGGTGTTATAGCCACCAATGACGACACATTGCCGCTAAGCTGGCGTAGGCTTGTGTACCTATTTGGCCACAGAGCGGCACTGCACACCCCAAGTTCCGTCATGGGCTACCGAGAGAGAAGGCAGCAGGTGGTGGTGGTGTGGCGCTCTCATGTAAGGGGTGAGCCAGCACGGACACTGGCATGTGGCACACATCTAGGCAGGGACAGGCCATGCCTCTTGTTTGCACGTACCCCCCACAAGGATGCCGGTATGATAACGGTGTGCTCTCACAGGGATGCACAGCATCATACCAGCATCATAGCGCCGGCCTCTCAATGAATGAGTCGCTGGCATGTCTCCTCCTGTGGGGAGTGGGGGATGCGTGCCGCCGGCCAGCTTCTACTCTCCTAGACAGTGCCACCAGCACACGCACAAGGGCCCGCCTCCACCAATCCAGCATGAGCCTGCCCTCTCCTGCCCATCTCCTACCCACCTGCTTAATGGTTATGTTTATGGTGGCTGCCTGATTGCTGCCCCACTGCTGCGGCGACACCCCTCAGGGTGCTTTCCAATCCGCCGAGGCGTTCGGGCAGGCGTGCGATTTCATCAAGCGGCAACACGTGCTGGCGTCCGCACAGGCCGTGTGCCTGATGGCGCAGGTGAGGGCCCGTGTGCCGGTGTGCTTCGTCCCTTGTTGCAGGGCACCTGCGTTTGACATGACAAATGGGGGGGGGAGGGGGGTAGAACGGCTAGGCACAAACAAACCCATCTGAGGCATGCTGCCCCGTTGCTTGCTGCTGTGCACGCATGGCCCACGCTGCTGGCAGAGGTTACTTAGGGGACTATTGTGCGTGCACGTGGTTGCTGTGCCGGTACAACCCCGACAATGATTTGCCATGCAGTTCTCCGTGCATGGGCGCATGCATCATGCAGCGAGCTGGCGCTGGCTCCATCTGCAGGACCCATGCCGCGATGCCATGGGGCTGCCTGCCTGACGGCCGTGCACTACTGCCGTTCTCTGTGCTGACTGTAACGTTGACCTCCCTTGTGTCCTGTGATGTGTGTGGCCACCTGGGTGCTGCCTACGCCCTGCCTTGTGCCGCGTGTGCCAGAAAAAAGACATCAAGTTCCCGCTGGTCTGGTGGTCCGGCCGCTGGCCGTTCCCGCTCGAGCAAGGTAGGCGCCCGCACAAGTGGACGGAAAGAAGAAGAAGACAAGAGGGGCATGAAAAAGAAGAGCGTGCGCATGCAGAGCGCCGCATGATCCATGACCTCACAATGTAGCCGCATGCCGAAAAGTCAGGAAATGACAGCCTTTGCCTGTGGTGGCTGAAAGACTTGCAATGGGAGGGTGTCGGACAAGCAACAGTTCTGGGCATGTTGCCCACGGGGTGCGTGCAGAGACGTGTCGTCGTGCGACAGATGTGCGACAGTAGACCCACTGGGAGTGACAAGTGTCGGGGATAGAGCCACACAGGGACGGGCTCTCCCAATAGAGCGTTTGTGTGGCTCTCATCGTATTCCTTCTGCCGCCCACCTGGTGACGTTTGTGGCAGATACTGGGCCTTCCTGCGGTGCAGAAGCCAGCCATGAACTCAAAGCGATGAGCTGCTTTCTCAACACGGATCGTACCGCGGCTGCTCTGTGCTCCACGCACTTGTCAACCGTGTGCTTGCGTGTGGTCACGTGTGCGCCTCTGGTGGACATGTTGGATGGACAGATGGCGTGTTCCTGGAGATCGACGCCCGACAGTGCAAGACGCGCCAGACGTGGTTTCTGCCCGCCGTGCCCAGCAAGGGTCCCAGGCAAAGGTGCGCCAGTAGCACCTGCTTGCCGCTGTCCCCCCTCTCCTCTGTCTGTATGTCGCAAACTGGGTGCCTTAAATCATGTGGCATCTTGCTGGGTGTAAAATGCAGCAGCGATGCTAGAAGCAGTTTCTGTTTTGCTGCAAGGTTTGGCATGGATTACCGAGGTAGCAGGCGAGTGGCATTCATGATGGATTGTCGACGTAGCAGGCGAGTGGCATTCATGATGGATTGTCGAGGTAGCAGGCGAGTGGCATTCATGATGGATCGCCGAGGTAGCAGGCGAGTGGCATTCATGATGGATTGTCGAGGTAGCAGGCGAGTGGCATTCATGATGGATTGCCGAGGTAGCAGGCGAGTGGCATTCATGATGGATTGTTGAGGTAGCAGGCGAGTGGCATTCATGATGGATTGCCGAGGTAGCAGGCGAGTGGCATTCATGATGGATTGTCGAGGTGGCAGGCGAGTGGCATTCATGATGGATTGTCGCGGTAGCAGGCGAGTGGCATTCATGATGGATTACCGAGGTAGCAGGCGAGTGGCATTCATGATGGATCGCCGAGGTAGCAGGCGAGTGGCATTCATGATGGATTGTCGAGGTAGCAGGCGAGTGGCATTCATGATGGATTGTCGAGGTGGCAGGCGAGTGGCATTCATGATGGGTTGTCGAGGTGGCAGGCGAGTGGCATTCATGATGGATTGTCGAGGTAGCAGGCGAGTGGCATTCATGATGGATTGCCGAGGTAGCAGGCGAGTGGCATTCATGATGGATCGCCGAGGTAGCAGGCGAGTGGCATTCATGATGGGTTGTCGCGGTAGCAGGCGAGTGGCATTCATGATGGATTGTCGCGGTAGCAGGCGAGTGGCATTCATGATGGATTGCCGAGGTAGCGGGCGAGTGGCATTCTAGGCCATGATGAGTTGTTGAGGTGGCAGGCGAGTGGCATTCTAGGCCATGATGGATTGTCGAGGTGGCAGGCGAGTGGCATTCATGATGGATTGTCGAGGTAGCAGGCGAGTGGCATTCATGATGGATTGTCGAGGTGGCAGGCGAGTGGCATTCATGATGGATTGTCGAGGTGGCAGGCGAGTGGCATTCATGATGGATTGTCGAGGTGGCAGGCGAGTGGCATTCTAGGCCATGATGGATTGTCGAGGTAGCAGGCGAGTGGCATTCATGATGGATTGTCGCGGTAGCAGGCGAGTGGCATTCATGATGGATTGCCGAGGTGGCAGGCGAGTGGCATTCATGATGGATTGTCGCGGTAGCGGGCGAGTGGCATTCATGATGGATTGTCGAGGTAGCAGGCGAGTGGCATTCATGATGGATTGCCGAGGTGGCAGGCGAGTGGCATTCATGATGGATTGTCGAGGTAGCGGGCGAGTGGCATTCATGATGGATTGTCGAGGTAGCAGGCGAGTGGCATTCATGATGGATTGCCGAGGTAGCAGGCGAGTGGCATTCATGATGGATTGTCGAGGTAGCAGGCGAGTGGCATTCATGATGGATTGTTGAGGTAGCAGGCGAGTGGCATTCACGATGGATTGTCGAGGTGGCAGGCGAGTGGCATTCTAGGCCATGATGGGTTGTTGAGGTGGCAGGCGAGTGGCATTCATGATGGATTGTCGAGGTGGCAGGCGAGTGGCATTCATGATGGATTGCCGAGGTAGCAGGCGAGTGGCATTCATGATGGATTGCCGAGGTAGCAGGCGAGTGGCATTCATGATGGATTGTCGAGGTGGCAGGCGAGTGGCATTCATGATGGGTTGTCGAGGTGGCAGGCGAGTGGCATTCATGATGGATCGCCGAGGTGGCAGGCGAGTGGCATTCATGATGGATTGTCGAGGTGGCAGGCGAGTGGCATTCATGATGGATTGCCGAGGTAGCAGGCGAGTGGCATTCATGATGGATTGTCGAGGTGGCAGGCGAGTGGCATTCATGATGGGTTGTCGCGGTAGCAGGCGAGTGGCATTCATGATGGATTGTCGCGGTAGCAGGCGAGTGGCATTCATGATGGATTGTCGCGGTAGCAGGCGAGTGGCATTCATGATGGATTGCCGAGGTAGCAGGCGAGTGGCATTCATGATGGATTGCCGAGGTAGCAGGCGAGTGGCATTCATGATGGATTGTCGAGGTGGCAGGCGAGTGGCATTCATGATGGATTGTCGAGGTAGCAGGCGAGTGGCATTCATGATGGATTGTCGAGGTAGCAGGCGAGTGGCATTCATGATGGATTGCCGAGGTAGCAGGCGAGTGGCATTCATGATGGATTGTCGAGGTGGCAGGCGAGTGGCATTCATGATGGATTGTTGAGGTAGCAGGCGAGTGGCATTCATGATGGATTGTCGAGGTAGCAGGCGAGTGGCATTCATGATGGATTGTCGAGGTAGCAGGCGAGTGGCATTCATGATGGATTGCCGAGGTAGCAGGCGAGTGGCATTCATGATGGATTGTCGAGGTAGCAGGCGAGTGGCATTCATGATGGATTGCCGAGGTAGCAGGCGAGTGGCATTCATGATGGATTGCCGAGGTAGCAGGCGAGTGGCATTCATGATGGATTGCCGAGGTAGCAGGCGAGTGGCATTCATGATGGATTGCCGAGGTGGCAGGCGAGTGGCATTCATGATGGATTGCCGAGGTGGCAGGCGAGTGGCATTCATGATGGATTGCCGAGGTAGCAGGCGAGTGGCATTCATGATGGATTGCCGAGGTAGCAGGCGAGTGGCATTCATGATGGATTGTCGCGGTAGCAGGCGAGTGGCATTCATGATGGATTGTCGCGGTAGCAGGCGAGTGGCATTCATGATGGATTGTCGAGGTAGCAGGCGAGTGGCATTCATGATGGATTGTCGAGGTGGCAGGCGAGTGGCATTCATGATGGATTGCCGAGGTAGCAGGCGAGTGGCATTCATGATGGATTGTCGAGGTAGCAGGCGAGTGGCATTCATGATGGATTGCCGAGGTAGCAGGCGAGTGGCATTCATGATGGATTGTCGAGGTGGCAGGCGAGTGGCATTCATGATGGATTGTCGAGGTAGCAGGCGAGTGGCATTCATGATGGATTGTCGAGGTAGCAGGCGAGTGGCATTCATGATGGATTGTCGAGGTAGCAGGCGAGTGGCATTCATGATGGATTGCCGAGGTAGCAGGCGAGTGGCATTCATGATGGATTGCCGAGGTAGCAGGCGAGTGGCATTCATGATGGATTGTCGAGGTAGCAGGCGAGTGGCATTCATGATGGATTGCCGAGGTAGCAGGCGAGTGGCATTCATGATGGATTGTCGAGGTAGCAGGCGAGTGGCATTCATGATGGATTGCCGAGGTAGCAGGCGAGTGGCATTCATGATGGATTGTCGAGGTGGCAGGCGAGTGGCATTCATGATGGATTGTCGAGGTAGCAGGCGAGTGGCATTCATGATGGATTGTCGAGGTAGCAGGCGAGTGGCATTCATGATGGATTGTCGAGGTAGCAGGCGAGTGGCATTCATGATGGATTGTCGAGGTAGCAGGCGAGTGGCATTCATGATGGATTGTCGAGGTAGCAGGCGAGTGGCATTCATGATGGATTGTCGAGGTAGCAGGCGAGTGGCATTCATGATGGATTGCCGAGGTAGCAGGCGAGTGGCATTCATGATGGATTGTCGAGGTAGCAGGCGAGTGGCATTCATGATGGATTGTCGAGGTGGCAGGCGAGTGGCATTCATGATGGATTGTCGAGGTGGCAGGCGAGTGGCATTCATGATGGATTGTCGAGGTAGCAGGCGAGTGGCATTCATGATGGATTGTCGCGGTAGCAGGCGAGTGGCATTCATGATGGATTGTCGAGGTGGCAGGCGAGTGGCATTCATGATGGATTGTCGCGGTAGCAGGCGAGTGGCATTCATGATGGATTGCCGAGGTAGCAGGCGAGTGGCATTCATGATGGATTGTCGAGGTGCAGGCGAGTGGCATTCATGATGGATTGTCGAGGTGGCAGGCGAGTGGCATTCATGATGGATTGTCGGTAGCAGGCGAGTGGCATTCATGATGGATTGTCGAGGTAGCAGGCGAGTGGCATTCATGATGGATTGCCGAGGTAGCAGGCGAGTGGCATTCATGATGGATTGTCGAGGTAGCAGGCGAGTGGCATTCATGATGGATTGTCGCGGTAGCAGGCGAGTGGCATTCATGATGGATTGTCGAGGTAGCAGGCGAGTGGCATTCATGATGGATTGCCGAGGTAGCAGGCGAGTGGCATTCATGATGGATTGTCGAGGTAGCAGGCGAGTGGCATTCATGATGGATTGTCGAGGTAGCAGGCGAGTGGCATTCATGATGGATTGTCGAGGTAGCAGGCGAGTGGCATTCATGATGGATTGTCGAGGTAGCAGGCGAGTGGCATTCATGATGGATTGCCGAGGTAGCAGGCGAGTGGCATTCATGATGGATTGCCGAGGTAGCAGGCGAGTGGCATTCATGATGGATTGTCGAGGTAGCAGGCGAGTGGCATTCATGATGGATTGCCGAGGTAGCAGGCGAGTGGCATTCATGATGGATTGCCGAGGTAGCAGGCGAGTGGCATTCATGATGGATTGTCGAGGTAGCAGGCGAGTGGCATTCATGATGGATTGTCGAGGTAGCAGGCGAGTGGCATTCATGATGGATTGCCGAGGTAGCAGGCGAGTGGCATTCATGATGGATTGTCGAGGTAGCAGGCGAGTGGCATTCATGATGGATTGTCGAGGTAGCAGGCGAGTGGCATTCATGATGGATTGTCGAGGTAGCAGGCGAGTGGCATTCATGATGGATTGTCGAGGTAGCAGGCGAGTGGCATTCATGATGGATTGTCGAGGTAGCAGGCGAGTGGCATTCATGATGGATTGTCGAGGTAGCAGGCGAGTGGCATTCATGATGGATTGTCGAGGTAGCAGGCGAGTGGCATTCATGATGGATTGCCGAGGTAGCAGGCGAGTGGCATTCATGATGGATTGTCGAGGTAGCAGGCGAGTGGCATTCATGATGGATTGTCGAGGTAGCAGGCGAGTGGCATTCATGATGGATTGCCGAGGTAGCAGGCGAGTGGCATTCATGATGGATTGTCGAGGTAGCAGGCGAGTGGCATTCATGATGGATTGTCGAGGTAGCAGGCGAGTGGCATTCATGATGGATTGTCGAGGTAGCAGGCGAGTGGCATTCATGATGGATTGTCGAGGTAGCAGGCGAGTGGCATTCATGATGGATTGTCGAGGTAGCAGGCGAGTGGCATTCATGATGGATTGTCGAGGTAGCAGGCGAGTGGCATTCATGATGGATTGTCGAGGTAGCAGGCGAGTGGCATTCATGATGGATTGTCGAGGTAGCAGGCGAGTGGCATTCATGATGGATTGCCGAGGTAGCAGGCGAGTGGCATTCATGATGGATTGTCGAGGTAGCAGGCGAGTGGCATTCATGATGGATTGTCGAGGTAGCAGGCGAGTGGCATTCATGATGGATTGTCGAGGTAGCAGGCGAGTGGCATTCATGATGGATTGTCGAGGTAGCAGGCGAGTGGCATTCATGATGGATTGTCGAGGTAGCAGGCGAGTGGCATTCATGATGGATTGTCGAGGTAGCAGGCGAGTGGCATTCATGATGGATTGTCGAGGTAGCAGGCGAGTGGCATTCATGATGGATTGTCGAGGTAGCAGGCGAGTGGCATTCATGATGGATTGTCGAGGTAGCAGGCGAGTGGCATTCATGATGGATTGTCGAGGTAGCAGGCGAGTGGCATTCATGATGGATTGTCGAGGTAGCAGGCGAGTGGCATTCATGATGGATTGTCGAGGTAGCAGGCGAGTGGCATTCATGATGGATTGTCGAGGTAGCAGGCGAGTGGCATTCATGATGGATTGTCGAGGTAGCAGGCGAGTGGCATTCATGATGGATTGCCGAGGTAGCAGGCGAGTGGCATTCATGATGGATTGTCGAGGTAGCAGGCGAGTGGCATTCATGATGGATTGTCGAGGTAGCAGGCGAGTGGCATTCATGATGGATTGCCGAGGTAGCAGGCGAGTGGCATTCATGATGGATTGCCGAGGTAGCAGGCGAGTGGCATTCATGATGGATTGTCGAGGTAGCAGGCGAGTGGCATTCATGATGGATTGTCGAGGTAGCAGGCGAGTGGCATTCATGATGGATTGTCGAGGTAGCAGGCGAGTGGCATTCATGATGGATTGTCGAGGTAGCAGGCGAGTGGCATTCATGATGGATTGTCGAGGTAGCAGGCGAGTGGCATTCATGATGGATTGTCGAGGTAGCAGGCGAGTGGCATTCATGATGGATTGTCGAGGTAGCAGGCGAGTGGCATTCATGATGGATTGCCGAGGTAGCAGGCGAGTGGCATTCATGATGGATTGTCGAGGTAGCAGGCGAGTGGCATTCATGATGGATTGTCGAGGTAGCAGGCGAGTGGCATTCATGATGGATTGTCGAGGTAGCAGGCGAGTGGCATTCATGATGGATTGTCGAGGTAGCAGGCGAGTGGCATTCATGATGGATTGTCGAGGTAGCAGGCGAGTGGCATTCATGATGGATTGTCGAGGTAGCAGGCGAGTGGCATTCATGATGGATTGTCGAGGTAGCAGGCGAGTGGCATTCATGATGGATTGTCGAGGTAGCAGGCGAGTGGCATTCATGATGGATTGTCGAGGTAGCAGGCGAGTGGCATTCATGATGGATTGTCGAGGTAGCAGGCGAGTGGCATTCATGATGGATTGTCGAGGTAGCAGGCGAGTGGCATTCATGATGGATTGTCGAGGTAGCAGGCGAGTGGCATTCATGATGGATTGTCGAGGTAGCAGGCGAGTGGCATTCATGATGGATTGCCGAGGTAGCAGGCGAGTGGCATTCATGATGGATTGTCGAGGTAGCAGGCGAGTGGCATTCATGATGGATTGTCGAGGTAGCAGGCGAGTGGCATTCATGATGGATTGTCGAGGTAGCAGGCGAGTGGCATTCATGATGGATTGTCGAGGTAGCAGGCGAGTGGCATTCATGATGGATTGTCGAGGTAGCAGGCGAGTGGCATTCATGATGGATTGTCGAGGTAGCAGGCGAGTGGCATTCATGATGGATTGTCGAGGTAGCAGGCGAGTGGCATTCATGATGGATTGTCGAGGTAGCAGGCGAGTGGCATTCATGATGGATTGCCGAGGTAGCAGGCGAGTGGCATTCATGATGGATTGCCGAGGTAGCAGGCGAGTGGCATTCATGATGGATTGCCGAGGTAGCAGGCGAGTGGCATTCATGATGGATTGTCGAGGTAGCAGGCGAGTGGCATTCATGATGGATTGTCGAGGTAGCAGGCGAGTGGCATTCATGATGGATTGTCGAGGTAGCAGGCGAGTGGCATTCATGATGGATTGTCGAGGTAGCAGGCGAGTGGCATTCATGATGGATTGTCGAGGTAGCAGGCGAGTGGCATTCATGATGGATTGTCGAGGTAGCAGGCGAGTGGCATTCATGATGGATTGTCGAGGTAGCAGGCGAGTGGCATTCATGATGGATTGTCGAGGTAGCAGGCGAGTGGCATTCATGATGGATTGTCGAGGTAGCAGGCGAGTGGCATTCATGATGGATTGTCGAGGTAGCAGGCGAGTGGCATTCATGATGGATTGTCGAGGTAGCAGGCGAGTGGCATTCATGATGGATTGTCGAGGTAGCAGGCGAGTGGCATTCATGATGGATTGTCGAGGTAGCAGGCGAGTGGCATTCATGATGGATTGTCGAGGTAGCAGGCGAGTGGCATTCATGATGGATTGTCGAGGTAGCAGGCGAGTGGCATTCATGATGGATTGTCGAGGTAGCAGGCGAGTGGCATTCATGATGGATTGTCGAGGTAGCAGGCGAGTGGCATTCATGATGGATTGTCGAGGTAGCAGGCGAGTGGCATTCATGATGGATTGTCGAGGTAGCAGGCGAGTGGCATTCATGATGGATTGTCGAGGTAGCAGGCGAGTGGCATTCATGATGGATTGTCGAGGTAGCAGGCGAGTGGCATTCATGATGGATTGTCGAGGTAGCAGGCGAGTGGCATTCATGATGGATTGTCGAGGTAGCAGGCGAGTGGCATTCATGATGGATTGTCGAGGTAGCAGGCGAGTGGCATTCATGATGGATTGTCGAGGTAGCAGGCGAGTGGCATTCATGATGGATTGCCGAGGTAGCAGGCGAGTGGCATTCATGATGGATTGTCGAGGTAGCAGGCGAGTGGCATTCATGATGGATTGTCGAGGTAGCAGGCGAGTGGCATTCATGATGGATTGTCGAGGTAGCAGGCGAGTGGCATTCATGATGGATTGTCGAGGTAGCAGGCGAGTGGCATTCATGATGGATTGTCGAGGTAGCAGGCGAGTGGCATTCATGATGGATTGTCGAGGTAGCAGGCGAGTGGCATTCATGATGGATTGTCGAGGTAGCAGGCGAGTGGCATTCATGATGGATTGTCGAGGTAGCAGGCGAGTGGCATTCATGATGGATTGTCGAGGTAGCAGGCGAGTGGCATTCATGATGGATTGTCGAGGTAGCAGGCGAGTGGCATTCATGATGGATTGTCGAGGTAGCAGGCGAGTGGCATTCATGATGGATTGTCGAGGTAGCAGGCGAGTGGCATTCATGATGGATTGTCGAGGTAGCAGGCGAGTGGCATTCATGATGGATTGTCGAGGTAGCAGGCGAGTGGCATTCATGATGGATTGTCGAGGTAGCAGGCGAGTGGCATTCATGATGGATTGCCGAGGTAGCAGGCGAGTGGCATTCATGATGGATTGCCGAGGTAGCAGGCGAGTGGCATTCATGATGGATTGTCGAGGTAGCAGGCGAGTGGCATTCATGATGGATTGTCGAGGTAGCAGGCGAGTGGCATTCATGATGGATTGTCGAGGTAGCAGGCGAGTGGCATTCATGATGGATTGTCGAGGTAGCAGGCGAGTGGCATTCATGATGGATTGTCGAGGTAGCAGGCGAGTGGCATTCATGATGGATTGTCGAGGTAGCAGGCGAGTGGCATTCATGATGGATTGTCGAGGTAGCAGGCGAGTGGCATTCATGATGGATTGTCGAGGTAGCAGGCGAGTGGCATTCATGATGGATTGTCGAGGTAGCAGGCGAGTGGCATTCATGATGGATTGTCGAGGTAGCAGGCGAGTGGCATTCATGATGGATTGTCGAGGTAGCAGGCGAGTGGCATTCATGATGGATTGTCGAGGTAGCAGGCGAGTGGCATTCATGATGGATTGTCGAGGTAGCAGGCGAGTGGCATTCATGATGGATTGTCGAGGTAGCAGGCGAGTGGCATTCATGATGGATTGTCGAGGTAGCAGGCGAGTGGCATTCATGATGGATTGTCGAGGTAGCAGGCGAGTGGCATTCATGATGGATTGTCGAGGTAGCAGGCGAGTGGCATTCATGATGGATTGTCGAGGTAGCAGGCGAGTGGCATTCATGATGGATTGTCGAGGTAGCAGGCGAGTGGCATTCATGATGGATTGTCGAGGTAGCAGGCGAGTGGCATTCATGATGGATTGTCGAGGTAGCAGGCGAGTGGCATTCATGATGGATTGTCGAGGTAGCAGGCGAGTGGCATTCATGATGGATTGTCGAGGTAGCAGGCGAGTGGCATTCATGATGGATTGTCGAGGTAGCAGGCGAGTGGCATTCATGATGGATTGTCGAGGTAGCAGGCGAGTGGCATTCATGATGGATTGTCGAGGTAGCAGGCGAGTGGCATTCATGATGGATTGTCGAGGTAGCAGGCGAGTGGCATTCATGATGGATTGTCGAGGTAGCAGGCGAGTGGCATTCATGATGGATTGTCGAGGTAGCAGGCGAGTGGCATTCATGATGGATTGTCGAGGTAGCAGGCGAGTGGCATTCATGATGGATTGTCGAGGTAGCAGGCGAGTGGCATTCATGATGGATTGTCGAGGTAGCAGGCGAGTGGCATTCATGATGGATTGTCGAGGTAGCAGGCGAGTGGCATTCATGATGGATTGTCGAGGTAGCAGGCGAGTGGCATTCATGATGGATTGTCGAGGTAGCAGGCGAGTGGCATTCATGATGGATTGTCGAGGTAGCAGGCGAGTGGCATTCATGATGGATTGTCGAGGTAGCAGGCGAGTGGCATTCATGATGGATTGTCGAGGTAGCAGGCGAGTGGCATTCATGATGGATTGTCGAGGTAGCAGGCGAGTGGCATTCATGATGGATTGTCGAGGTAGCAGGCGAGTGGCATTCATGATGGATTGTCGAGGTAGCAGGCGAGTGGCATTCATGATGGATTGTCGAGGTAGCAGGCGAGTGGCATTCATGATGGATTGTCGAGGTAGCAGGCGAGTGGCATTCATGATGGATTGTCGAGGTAGCAGGCGAGTGGCATTCATGATGGATTGTCGAGGTAGCAGGCGAGTGGCATTCATGATGGATTGTCGAGGTAGCAGGCGAGTGGCATTCATGATGGATTGTCGAGGTAGCAGGCGAGTGGCATTCATGATGGATTGTCGAGGTAGCAGGCGAGTGGCATTCATGATGGATTGTCGAGGTAGCAGGCGAGTGGCATTCATGATGGATTGTCGAGGTAGCAGGCGAGTGGCATTCATGATGGATTGTCGAGGTAGCAGGCGAGTGGCATTCATGATGGATTGTCGAGGTAGCAGGCGAGTGGCATTCATGATGGATTGTCGAGGTAGCAGGCGAGTGGCATTCATGATGGATTGTCGAGGTAGCAGGCGAGTGGCATTCATGATGGATTGTCGAGGTAGCAGGCGAGTGGCATTCATGATGGATTGTCGAGGTAGCAGGCGAGTGGCATTCATGATGGATTGTCGAGGTAGCAGGCGAGTGGCATTCATGATGGATTGTCGAGGTAGCAGGCGAGTGGCATTCATGATGGATTGCCGAGGTAGCAGGCGAGTGGCATTCATGATGGATTGTCGAGGTAGCAGGCGAGTGGCATTCATGATGGATTGTCGAGGTAGCAGGCGAGTGGCATTCATGATGGATTGTCGAGGTAGCAGGCGAGTGGCATTCATGATGGATTGTCGAGGTAGCAGGCGAGTGGCATTCATGATGGATTGTCGAGGTAGCAGGCGAGTGGCATTCATGATGGATTGTCGAGGTAGCAGGCGAGTGGCATTCATGATGGATTGTCGAGGTAGCAGGCGAGTGGCATTCATGATGGATTGTCGAGGTAGCAGGCGAGTGGCATTCATGATGGATTGTCGAGGTAGCAGGCGAGTGGCATTCATGATGGATTGTCGAGGTAGCAGGCGAGTGGCATTCATGATGGATTGTCGAGGTAGCAGGCGAGTGGCATTCATGATGGATTGTCGAGGTAGCAGGCGAGTGGCATTCATGATGGATTGTCGAGGTAGCAGGCGAGTGGCATTCATGATGGATTGTCGAGGTAGCAGGCGAGTGGCATTCATGATGGATTGTCGAGGTAGCAGGCGAGTGGCATTCATGATGGATTGTCGAGGTAGCAGGCGAGTGGCATTCATGATGGATTGTCGAGGTAGCAGGCGAGTGGCATTCATGATGGATTGTCGAGGTAGCAGGCGAGTGGCATTCATGATGGATTGTCGAGGTAGCAGGCGAGTGGCATTCATGATGGATTGTCGAGGTAGCAGGCGAGTGGCATTCATGATGGATTGTCGAGGTAGCAGGCGAGTGGCATTCATGATGGATTGTCGAGGTAGCAGGCGAGTGGCATTCATGATGGATTGTCGAGGTAGCAGGCGAGTGGCATTCATGATGGATTGTCGAGGTAGCAGGCGAGTGGCATTCATGATGGATTGTCGAGGTAGCAGGCGAGTGGCATTCATGATGGATTGTCGAGGTAGCAGGCGAGTGGCATTCATGATGGATTGTCGAGGTAGCAGGCGAGTGGCATTCATGATGGATTGTCGAGGTAGCAGGCGAGTGGCATTCATGATGGATTGTCGAGGTAGCAGGCGAGTGGCATTCATGATGGATTGTCGAGGTAGCAGGCGAGTGGCATTCATGATGGATTGTCGAGGTAGCAGGCGAGTGGCATTCATGATGGATTGTCGAGGTAGCAGGCGAGTGGCATTCATGATGGATTGTCGAGGTAGCAGGCGAGTGGCATTCATGATGGATTGTCGAGGTAGCAGGCGAGTGGCATTCATGATGGATTGTCGAGGTAGCAGGCGAGTGGCATTCATGATGGATTGTCGAGGTAGCAGGCGAGTGGCATTCATGATGGATTGTCGAGGTAGCAGGCGAGTGGCATTCATGATGGATTGTCGAGGTAGCAGGCGAGTGGCATTCATGATGGATTGTCGAGGTAGCAGGCGAGTGGCATTCATGATGGATTGTCGAGGTAGCAGGCGAGTGGCATTCATGATGGATTGTCGAGGTAGCAGGCGAGTGGCATTCATGATGGATTGTCGAGGTAGCAGGCGAGTGGCATTCATGATGGATTGTCGAGGTAGCAGGCGAGTGGCATTCATGATGGATTGTCGAGGTAGCAGGCGAGTGGCATTCATGATGGATTGTCGAGGTAGCAGGCGAGTGGCATTCATGATGGATTGTCGAGGTAGCAGGCGAGTGGCATTCATGATGGATTGTCGAGGTAGCAGGCGAGTGGCATTCATGATGGATTGTCGAGGTAGCAGGCGAGTGGCATTCATGATGGATTGTCGAGGTAGCAGGCGAGTGGCATTCATGATGGATTGTCGAGGTAGCAGGCGAGTGGCATTCATGATGGATTGTCGAGGTAGCAGGCGAGTGGCATTCATGATGGATTGTCGAGGTAGCAGGCGAGTGGCATTCATGATGGATTGTCGAGGTAGCAGGCGAGTGGCATTCATGATGGATTGTCGAGGTAGCAGGCGAGTGGCATTCATGATGGATTGTCGAGGTAGCAGGCGAGTGGCATTCATGATGGATTGTCGAGGTAGCAGGCGAGTGGCATTCATGATGGATTGTCGAGGTAGCAGGCGAGTGGCATTCATGATGGATTGTCGAGGTAGCAGGCGAGTGGCATTCATGATGGATTGTCGAGGTAGCAGGCGAGTGGCATTCATGATGGATTGTCGAGGTAGCAGGCGAGTGGCATTCATGATGGATTGTCGAGGTAGCAGGCGAGTGGCATTCATGATGGATTGTCGAGGTAGCAGGCGAGTGGCATTCATGATGGATTGTCGAGGTAGCAGGCGAGTGGCATTCATGATGGATTGTCGAGGTAGCAGGCGAGTGGCATTCATGATGGATTGTCGAGGTAGCAGGCGAGTGGCATTCATGATGGATTGTCGAGGTAGCAGGCGAGTGGCATTCATGATGGATTGTCGAGGTAGCAGGCGAGTGGCATTCATGATGGATTGTCGAGGTAGCAGGCGAGTGGCATTCATGATGGATTGTCGAGGTAGCAGGCGAGTGGCATTCATGATGGATTGTCGAGGTAGCAGGCGAGTGGCATTCATGATGGATTGTCGAGGTAGCAGGCGAGTGGCATTCATGATGGATTGTCGAGGTAGCAGGCGAGTGGCATTCATGATGGATTGTCGAGGTAGCAGGCGAGTGGCATTCATGATGGATTGTCGAGGTAGCAGGCGAGTGGCATTCATGATGGATTGTCGAGGTAGCAGGCGAGTGGCATTCATGATGGATTGTCGAGGTAGCAGGCGAGTGGCATTCATGATGGATTGTCGAGGTAGCAGGCGAGTGGCATTCATGATGGATTGTCGAGGTAGCAGGCGAGTGGCATTCATGATGGATTGTCGAGGTAGCAGGCGAGTGGCATTCATGATGGATTGTCGAGGTAGCAGGCGAGTGGCATTCATGATGGATTGTCGAGGTAGCAGGCGAGTGGCATTCATGATGGATTGTCGAGGTAGCAGGCGAGTGGCATTCATGATGGATTGTCGAGGTAGCAGGCGAGTGGCATTCATGATGGATTGTCGAGGTAGCAGGCGAGTGGCATTCATGATGGATTGTCGAGGTAGCAGGCGAGTGGCATTCATGATGGATTGTCGAGGTAGCAGGCGAGTGGCATTCATGATGGATTGTCGAGGTAGCAGGCGAGTGGCATTCATGATGGATTGTCGAGGTAGCAGGCGAGTGGCATTCATGATGGATTGTCGAGGTAGCAGGCGAGTGGCATTCATGATGGATTGTCGAGGTAGCAGGCGAGTGGCATTCATGATGGATTGTCGAGGTAGCAGGCGAGTGGCATTCATGATGGATTGTCGAGGTAGCAGGCGAGTGGCATTCATGATGGATTGTCGAGGTAGCAGGCGAGTGGCATTCATGATGGATTGTCGAGGTAGCAGGCGAGTGGCATTCATGATGGATTGTCGAGGTAGCAGGCGAGTGGCATTCATGATGGATTGTCGAGGTAGCAGGCGAGTGGCATTCATGATGGATTGTCGAGGTAGCAGGCGAGTGGCATTCATGATGGATTGTCGAGGTAGCAGGCGAGTGGCATTCATGATGGATTGTCGAGGTAGCAGGCGAGTGGCATTCATGATGGATTGTCGAGGTAGCAGGCGAGTGGCATTCATGATGGATTGTCGAGGTAGCAGGCGAGTGGCATTCATGATGGATTGTCGAGGTAGCAGGCGAGTGGCATTCATGATGGATTGTCGAGGTAGCAGGCGAGTGGCATTCATGATGGATTGTCGAGGTAGCAGGCGAGTGGCATTCATGATGGATTGTCGAGGTAGCAGGCGAGTGGCATTCATGATGGATTGTCGAGGTAGCAGGCGAGTGGCATTCATGATGGATTGTCGAGGTAGCAGGCGAGTGGCATTCATGATGGATTGTCGAGGTAGCAGGCGAGTGGCATTCATGATGGATTGTCGAGGTAGCAGGCGAGTGGCATTCATGATGGATTGTCGAGGTAGCAGGCGAGTGGCATTCATGATGGATTGTCGAGGTAGCAGGCGAGTGGCATTCATGATGGATTGTCGAGGTAGCAGGCGAGTGGCATTCATGATGGATTGTCGAGGTAGCAGGCGAGTGGCATTCATGATGGATTGTCGAGGTAGCAGGCGAGTGGCATTCATGATGGATTGTCGAGGTAGCAGGCGAGTGGCATTCATGATGGATTGTCGAGGTAGCAGGCGAGTGGCATTCATGATGGATTGTCGAGGTAGCAGGCGAGTGGCATTCATGATGGATTGTCGAGGTAGCAGGCGAGTGGCATTCATGATGGATTGTCGAGGTAGCAGGCGAGTGGCATTCATGATGGATTGTCGAGGTAGCAGGCGAGTGGCATTCATGATGGATTGTCGAGGTAGCAGGCGAGTGGCATTCATGATGGATTGTCGAGGTAGCAGGCGAGTGGCATTCATGATGGATTGCCGAGGTAGCAGGCGAGTGGCATTCATGATGGATTGTCGAGGTAGCAGGCGAGTGGCATTCATGATGGATTGCCGAGGTAGCAGGCGAGTGGCATTCATGATGGATTGTCGAGGTAGCAGGCGAGTGGCATTCATGATGGATTGTCGAGGTAGCAGGCGAGTGGCATTCATGATGGATTGTCGAGGTAGCAGGCGAGTGGCATTCATGATGGATTGTCGAGGTAGCAGGCGAGTGGCATTCATGATGGATTGTCGAGGTAGCAGGCGAGTGGCATTCATGATGGATTGTCGAGGTAGCAGGCGAGTGGCATTCATGATGGATTGTCGAGGTAGCAGGCGAGTGGCATTCATGATGGATTGTCGAGGTAGCAGGCGAGTGGCATTCATGATGGATTGTCGAGGTAGCAGGCGAGTGGCATTCATGATGGATTGTCGAGGTAGCAGGCGAGTGGCATTCATGATGGATTGTCGAGGTAGCAGGCGAGTGGCATTCATGATGGATTGCCGAGGTAGCAGGCGAGTGGCATTCATGATGGATTGTCGAGGTAGCAGGCGAGTGGCATTCATGATGGATTGTCGAGGTAGCAGGCGAGTGGCATTCATGATGGATTGTCGAGGTAGCAGGCGAGTGGCATTCATGATGGATTGTCGAGGTAGCAGGCGAGTGGCATTCATGATGGATTGTCGAGGTAGCAGGCGAGTGGCATTCATGATGGATTGCCGAGGTAGCAGGCGAGTGGCATTCATGATGGATTGTCGAGGTAGCAGGCGAGTGGCATTCATGATGGATTGTCGAGGTAGCAGGCGAGTGGCATTCATGATGGATTGTCGAGGTAGCAGGCGAGTGGCATTCATGATGGATTGTCGAGGTAGCAGGCGAGTGGCATTCATGATGGATTGTCGAGGTAGCAGGCGAGTGGCATTCATGATGGATTGTCGAGGTAGCAGGCGAGTGGCATTCATGATGGATTGTCGAGGTAGCAGGCGAGTGGCATTCATGATGGATTGTCGAGGTAGCAGGCGAGTGGCATTCATGATGGATTGTCGAGGTAGCAGGCGAGTGGCATTCATGATGGATTGTCGAGGTAGCAGGCGAGTGGCATTCATGATGGATTGTCGAGGTAGCAGGCGAGTGGCATTCATGATGGATTGTCGAGGTAGCAGGCGAGTGGCATTCATGATGGATTGTCGAGGTAGCAGGCGAGTGGCATTCATGATGGATTGTCGAGGTAGCAGGCGAGTGGCATTCATGATGGATTGTCGAGGTAGCAGGCGAGTGGCATTCATGATGGATTGTCGAGGTAGCAGGCGAGTGGCATTCATGATGGATTGTCGAGGTAGCAGGCGAGTGGCATTCATGATGGATTGTCGAGGTAGCAGGCGAGTGGCATTCATGATGGATTGTCGAGGTAGCAGGCGAGTGGCATTCATGATGGATTGTCGAGGTAGCAGGCGAGTGGCATTCATGATGGATTGTCGAGGTAGCAGGCGAGTGGCATTCATGATGGATTGTCGAGGTAGCAGGCGAGTGGCATTCATGATGGATTGTCGAGGTAGCAGGCGAGTGGCATTCATGATGGATTGTCGAGGTAGCAGGCGAGTGGCATTCATGATGGATTGTCGAGGTAGCAGGCGAGTGGCATTCATGATGGATTGTCGAGGTAGCAGGCGAGTGGCATTCATGATGGATTGTCGAGGTAGCAGGCGAGTGGCATTCATGATGGATTGTCGAGGTAGCAGGCGAGTGGCATTCATGATGGATTGTCGAGGTAGCAGGCGAGTGGCATTCATGATGGATTGTCGAGGTAGCAGGCGAGTGGCATTCATGATGGATTGTCGAGGTAGCAGGCGAGTGGCATTCATGATGGATTGTCGAGGTAGCAGGCGAGTGGCATTCATGATGGATTGTCGAGGTAGCAGGCGAGTGGCATTCATGATGGATTGTCGAGGTAGCAGGCGAGTGGCATTCATGATGGATTGTCGAGGTAGCAGGCGAGTGGCATTCATGATGGATTGTCGAGGTAGCAGGCGAGTGGCATTCATGATGGATTGTCGAGGTAGCAGGCGAGTGGCATTCATGATGGATTGTCGAGGTAGCAGGCGAGTGGCATTCATGATGGATTGTCGAGGTAGCAGGCGAGTGGCATTCATGATGGATTGTCGAGGTAGCAGGCGAGTGGCATTCATGATGGATTGTCGAGGTAGCAGGCGAGTGGCATTCATGATGGATTGTCGAGGTAGCAGGCGAGTGGCATTCATGATGGATTGTCGAGGTAGCAGGCGAGTGGCATTCATGATGGATTGTCGAGGTAGCAGGCGAGTGGCATTCATGATGGATTGTCGAGGTAGCAGGCGAGTGGCATTCATGATGGATTGTCGAGGTAGCAGGCGAGTGGCATTCATGATGGATTGTCGAGGTAGCAGGCGAGTGGCATTCATGATGGATTGTCGAGGTAGCAGGCGAGTGGCATTCATGATGGATTGTCGAGGTAGCAGGCGAGTGGCATTCATGATGGATTGTCGAGGTAGCAGGCGAGTGGCATTCATGATGGATTGTCGAGGTAGCAGGCGAGTGGCATTCATGATGGATTGTCGAGGTAGCAGGCGAGTGGCATTCATGATGGATTGTCGAGGTAGCAGGCGAGTGGCATTCATGATGGATTGTCGAGGTAGCAGGCGAGTGGCATTCATGATGGATTGTCGAGGTAGCAGGCGAGTGGCATTCATGATGGATTGTCGAGGTAGCAGGCGAGTGGCATTCATGATGGATTGTCGAGGTAGCAGGCGAGTGGCATTCATGATGGATTGTCGAGGTAGCAGGCGAGTGGCATTCATGATGGATTGTCGAGGTAGCAGGCGAGTGGCATTCATGATGGATTGCCGAGGTAGCAGGCGAGTGGCATTCATGATGGATTGTCGAGGTAGCAGGCGAGTGGCATTCATGATGGATTGTCGAGGTAGCAGGCGAGTGGCATTCATGATGGATTGTCGAGGTAGCAGGCGAGTGGCATTCATGATGGATTGTCGAGGTAGCAGGCGAGTGGCATTCATGATGGATTGCCGAGGTAGCAGGCGAGTGGCATTCATGATGGATTGTCGAGGTAGCAGGCGAGTGGCATTCATGATGGATTGTCGCGGTAGCAGGCGAGTGGCATTCATGATGGATTGCCGAGGTAGCAGGCGAGTGGCATTCATGATGGATTGTCGAGGTAGCAGGCGAGTGGCATTCATGATGGATTGTCGAGGTAGCAGGCGAGTGGCATTCATGATGGATTGTCGCGGTAGCAGGCGAGTGGCATTCATGATGGATTGTCGAGGTAGCAGGCGAGTGGCATTCATGATGGATTGTCCGAGGTAGCAGGCGAGTGGCATTCATGATGGATTGTCGAGGTGCAGGCGAGTGGCATTCATGATGGATTGTCGAGGTAGCAGGCGAGTGGCATTCATGATGGATTGTCGAGGTGGCAGGCGAGTGGCATTCATGATGGATTGTCGAGGTAGCAGGCGAGTGGCATTCATGATGGATTGTCGAGGTAGCAGGCGAGTGGCATTCATGATGGATTGTCGAGGTAGCAGGCGAGTGGCATTCATGATGGATTGTCGAGGTAGCAGGCGAGTGGCATTCATGATGGATTGTCGAGGTAGCAGGCGAGTGGCATTCATGATGGATTGTCGAGGTAGCAGGCGAGTGGCATTCATGATGGATTGTCGAGGTAGCAGGCGAGTGGCATTCATGATGGATTGTCGCGGTAGCAGGCGAGTGGCATTCATGATGGATTGCCGAGGTAGCAGGCGAGTGGCATTCATGATGGATTGCGAGGTAGCAGGCGAGTGGCATTCATGATGGATTGTCGAGGTAGCAGGCGAGTGGCATTCATGATGGATTGTCGAGGTAGCAGGCGAGTGGCATTCATGATGGATTGCCGAGGTAGCAGGCGAGTGGCATTCATGATGGATTGTCGAGGTAGCAGGCGAGTGGCATTCATGATGGATTGCGAGGTAGCAGGCGAGTGGCATTCATGATGGATTGCCGAGGTAGCAGGCGAGTGGCATTCATGATGGATTGTCGAGGTAGCAGGCGAGTGGCATTCATGATGGATTGTCGAGGTAGCAGGCGAGTGGCATTCATGATGGATTGTCGAGGTAGCAGGCGAGTGGCATTCATGATGGATTGTCGAGGTGGCAGGCGAGTGGCATTCATGATGGATTGTCGAGGTAGCAGGCGAGTGGCATTCATGATGGATTGTCGAGGTAGCAGGCGAGTGGCATTCATGATGGATTGTCGAGGTAGCAGGCGAGTGGCATTCATGATGGATTGCGAGGTAGCAGGCGAGTGGCATTCATGATGGATTGTCGAGGTAGCAGGCGAGTGGCATTCATGATGGATTGTCGAGGTAGCAGGCGAGTGGCATTCATGATGGATTGCCGAGGTAGCAGGCGAGTGGCATTCATGATGGATTGTCGAGGTAGCAGGCGAGTGGCATTCATGATGGATTGTCGAGGTAGCAGGCGAGTGGCATTCATGATGGATTGTCCGAGGTAGCAGGCGAGTGGCATTCATGATGGATTGCCGAGGTAGCAGGCGAGTGGCATTCATGATGGATTGTCGAGGTAGCAGGCGAGTGGCATTCATGATGGATTGCCGAGGTAGCAGGCGAGTGGCATTCATGATGGATTGCGAGGTAGCAGGCGAGTGGCATTCATGATGGATTGTCCGAGGTAGCAGGCGAGTGGCATTCATGATGGATTGTCGAGGTAGCAGGCGAGTGGCATTCATGATGGATTGTCGAGGTGCAGGCGAGTGGCATTCATGATGGATTGTCGAGGTAGCAGGCGAGTGGCATTCATGATGGATTGTCGAGGTAGGCAGGCGAGTGGCATTCATGATGGATTGTCGAGGTAGCAGGCGAGTGGCATTCATGATGGATTGTCGAGGTAGCAGGCGAGTGGCATTCATGATGGATTGTCGAGGTAGCAGGCGAGTGGCATTCATGATGGATTGTCGAGGTGGCAGGCGAGTGGCATTCATGATGGATTGCCGAGGTAGCAGGCGAGTGGCATTCATGATGGATTGTCAAGGTAGCAGGCGAGTGGCATTCATGATGGATTGCCGAGGTGGCAGGCGAGTGGCATTCATGATGGATTGTCGAGGTGGCAGGCGAGTGGCATTCATGATGGATTGCCGAGGTAGCATGCGAGTGGCATTCATGATGGATTGTCGAGGTAGCAGGCGAGTGGCATTCATGATGGATTGCCGAGGTAGCAGGCGAGTGGCATTCATGATGGATTGCCGAGGTAGCAGGCGAGTGGCATTCATGATGGATTGCCGAGGTAGCAGGCGAGTGGCATTCATGATGGATTGCCGAGGTAGCAGGCGAGTGGCATTCATGATGGATTGTCGAGGTGGCAGGCGAGTGGCATTCATGATGGATTGTCGCGGTAGCAGGCGAGTGGCATTCATGATGGATTGTCGAGGTGGCAGGCGAGTGGCATTCATGATGGATTGTCGAGGTAGCAGGCGAGTGGCATTCATGATGGATTGTCGAGGTAGCAGGCGAGTGGCATTCATGATGGATTGTCGAGGTAAGCAGGCGGTGGCATTCATGATGGATTGTCGAATGTAGCAGGCGAGTGGCATTCATGATGGATTGCTACATATAGCAGGCGAGTGGCATTCATGATGGATTAATCGAGGTACACAGGCGAGTGGCATTCATGATGGAACGTCGAGGGCAGGCGAGTGGCATTCATGATGGATTCTCCCGATTTCTAGCCGGCGAGTGGCATTCATGATGGATTGTCGACAGTAGAGGACAGCTCAGATGACGATTATATCCGGCCCCTCTAGTGACTATATGGCTGGGGCATGCATGATGCAGACGATATTTGTCACTTTCGTGTAATTATTTTTCCTATAATGAGATTAACATAGTTCTCCGCGGCATGCCCATGCGCACGACTCGCAAGTACTTACTTACTATACACAACGAGGACGAGCCACGAGCCATGCACGAGCGGACATGGCTGACGGCGGAGCTCAGAACTTTAGCGCCTGAGCCCCAAATGCAGTCAGATCACTTGCAACCGATGCTTCTTTTCTAGGCGCATCTGCTCAGTACTATATCATCGGTTACAGCTGTACCGCAGTATTGTGACCAGCCTGCACATGGACAGCAGCTATTACGCAAACTTAGCACCACGTCGTCTTTCTAAGATGCACACGCTGATATTATATTTTCCCGAAGCTAAGTCGCAATATTATGACGAGCAAACGCTCGAAGTACGCCATGCAGCCTATCGGCTGCCAGCGATGAGCCAAGAAAATTTTCCTGCAGCTCCGGCTGTAGTTCCGCCTGGCCTGCCTGGCAGCGGGGACACTACTCAAGCGTCAGTAGTGCACTCGGCCAGCTCCTGCGGCATGGCATGCATCCCAAACGCAGTCGCCCAACAGAATGGCGCCCAACAGAATTAGGCGCTTTCGGCCCCAACCTTTCAAGTCGACGATCAGGACTGGACCAAGTCATGGCGCCCCCGCGCCATGCTCTGCATTGCCTCTTCTTTGGGGACTACGCTTTCGCTTTACGACCTGTGCATCCATCTAGCTCGACAGCATCGACCGCCTCATCGACTCGGAGGGTACCTGGTTTAACACCAGGTAAGTCTCTGTTCCATGCAGGGTGCTCCTGCCCCATGCTCCAACACATCATTCTCAACTCCCTTGTCATGCGCTCTGATGGCGATATCTGGGCTCCATCCATTTCCGCACCCACACTCCGCTCCATCCAGAGGCCCTCGATCGAGCAGCACGTGACGTCTCCCCTGCCGCCGCAGACGTGGCAGCAATGGGAGGCACGCTGGCCACTGAGCTCCCCCACCTTCCCACCACCGCCACCTCCACCTCCACCCTCCTCGCCTCCACCTCCACTGCCACCTTCGCCTCCACCACGGACATCAAGACCCAGCTCCTCGACATCGACAAACGCCTCCACGACCGACAACGCCATCGCCATTGAGTGCCTGCAAAACACCGCAAGCCTCACCGCCCAGGCGGTGAAGGACATCGCTGCCCAGCCGGCATCTGCTGCATGGCCTGGCTAGCTATGCTCCTCCCACCCAGACCTGGGTGGACATGCTCAAAGCACCACACCACCTCCACCGCCTCCACCATCGCGGCACAGCTCAAGCAACACACGCTCAATCTCCGCGAGGAGGCCGACATCACCAAGCGCAGCCACAATGTCATCGTTAAGTGCTCAGTGACTTCACCGACCAGCCGGCAGGTGAGAACTCGGAGTCTCTTGCCATAACGTTTAAGCGCGACATTCTTACCCCCTGCTGATGCAACTCACTGGTGAGCTAGCTGCGGATGTCGGCTGTCCGCCTCCCCGCGCGCGGGGTACGGCTGGCCCGGCCCCCGTGCTCCTCACCTTATGAAGTATACATGGCGGATCAGCTGTTGTTTCTCAAAATATGCCGCTAGAAGCTCTCGGGGACTTCCTACACGCTGGACGTACGACAACTTGACTCTGGCACAGCAACAGCGGCGACGAGAGCTATGGCTGACCTACCTCCAGCTTCGGCAGAGCGCAGGGGGCCCGGGAAACCGGTATACCGTACCAGAGGGGGGAGGTCCTCCACGTCGACCACAAGCCCTGGCAGGCGCCCCCTGCCACTGCAGCAACCCCAGTCTAGGGAATATATAGCAGTAGTGTAGATTAGTCAGGCTTAGCCTAGCACGTGGCTCATGCCTACGCGCATATGCGCCTATAATGGGCCTCCCCATGGATGATGCATTTAGCTTAGATGTGCCTATGCAGAGAGCTACTCTCTGCTGAGAAGCCATGCCCTAGTCATTGTTTAGCCATGGTGATTTCCCACTCTATGTCCGCACCTTAGGTGCTGGAACACATAGTGGTGCAGGTGCACTTTGTGCACCCATAGCAGCTGTGTAGTTTACACCCTACCCTTGCAGGAAGTAGCCCAGAATGTATCAAAAGCCATATGCCCCTTCTCACGGATATGTGCTACATGTACTCCCAACGGAGATATGTTACAATTTAATTTAATTTTTAATTTTACACAAACGAGAGGGAGGGAGGGCGCCTTAGCTTCTCTCACTGCCGCCCTAACACTGTCGTAGTGCTGCTTGGATGCGGCTGTAATGCCGCCCTAGCACTGTCCTAACTTGCTGTGTTTGTACTGCTCTAGCCCCGCTAGTGATGGTACCGTTCCCTAGTCACACGGTTTGTAATCAATCTCCGAAATTCGCTCTCCCTACTACAGGTAGAGGGTTGGAGATACACTTGACCAACTATATAACAAGTAGTACACTTTACCACCTTGCATACATTCTAGCTACCACCTATATGGTTGGGGCATGATGCAGATGATATTTGTAACTTTCGTGTAATTATTATTTTCTGATGAGATTAGCATAGTACTCCCTGGCATGCCCATGCGCATGACATGCAAGTACTTACTTACTTAGCTACCACATGCCAAAAACATTTCTCCTTTTGCACTACCTACATCTCTTACTGGTTGTCCATGGCAGCAGCGCTCCCATCACTTGGTCTCGGGCCGCGGGGATGCATGCTAAATCACAACCATCTGCTCCATACATCTCGGGGAACCCCTCCCCGCGGCCATCTGCTCCGTTTATTGGGGTAAGTAAGTACTGGCGTACGTGTCATGCGCATTGGCATGGCAGCCACGTCCGGAGTACTATGCTAATCTAATTACAACAATAATTACACGAAGCTTTAATAGAAACAGACAACTATCGTCTGCATCATGCTCCAACCATATAGTACTTGATGCGAGCTTTCTTGCGAGTTTGTTGGGGTATTCCCCACAACAACGGCCAAGGTGTAAACCATGCGGGTGCGTTGCCTTCCTCTTGACAGTGGTGCCATCAGCAGGAGAACACACACATATATTTCTTAGTGTCTACGATGTTGCATTTTCCAGTTGTCCGTTTCCGAGTTGTATGATGGCTTCTTCGGTCCCAGTCTAGCTGTTCACATTGTAGACTACTGCATTAATTAAAAAAATTAAATTAAACACATTGTAGACTGCTGCATTGGTACATTGAAAAGACAGACCCCGTGCCTTGATAGACCTCTGTATGTGATCTCATCCACTGGATTCAGTTCACGCCTAAGCACATTTCGTAGCGCAAAAGCAGGTTGTTCTGGCTCTCACGACTCACCTAAGAAGGCAGAACTCTGTTAGCAAGATGATTCAAGGAAAAAAATTAAAATTTTTCTCTCATATGCTATGACTTGAGAGCATATGCTATGACGAAGCAATCGGCGTCCACCTACTTATCCACACAGAAAAAGGCCGAGAGAAAGTGGCTGCAAAACACCTTACTTACATCTTGGCCAACCCGCGAGGCGCCAATAGCGGATGCAAAAAGATCCACAGCCCGATCCTACTGGCAAATGCTCAGCGGCATCGTTGCTTTCCAGGCTGCTGGTGCCCGGACGCACAACAAATGGTGAGCATTACACATCGTAAACCACAACTAATCTGACAAGAACCGGTAATTAATTAATTAGGAACATAACTCCGTTGGGAGTATATGTAGCACATAGCCCAGAGAAGGGGCATATGGCCTATAATACATTCTAAGCTACTTCCTGAAAGGGTGGGAATGTAAACAACACTTGCTCTAGGTGCCCTAGGGCACCTGCACCACCCAGAGTCTCGGGCAACTCCCAGCTAAGGGGAGCCCGTCATAGGTGGGGAAGATCCGGTAAGGTGCCTTCATATTACTTGAAATGGATAGGCTAGCGCTATTCCGTCGGCCTGAAAAAGCCGAAGGTTGTATCAGTACATTAACTTAGGTCTTGTCTCATGGGCAGTAACTCTTTTCTAAACGTAAATGAAGGGCGTCAGTGAGCGTGCAGTCTTGGACTTCGACGCCATCGGGGCCATAGTTAGATCGTAATAACTAGCATGGCCGTCACGCGCGGGGTCTGAAAGTGGTTGCCCTTCGGCTTCCAAACAGAAAATCGCAAAAAAAGGGTCTACCCGAGGGCCCAATCTGACACGGCAACCCACTACATGTAGTGCTACTGATTCCAATCTTGGCAAGGCCAGAGTTAGCAGTCAAGTTGGCTGAAGGGAGGTCGGAACTAACAATTAATTAAAGTGCTTCCCGGATGGCCAATTATCTTTTTCGGGGGGAGACCCCACACTAAATATACCACTACTTAGACTTTTACTGACGAAAATATATGGGCTATGTCATGTATGGTGTATACCGTTCGGAGTATTTTTGTTCGGTACGTAAGGCGCTCAAATACGCCCACACGCCCACATCCATAGTATATGTGTACCACATCATACCAACTTCACATACGGTATTCTACACGCGTTCTAATAAAATAAAAAAAGTGATGGCTGAGTTGACGTTGTGACAAAGCTATGGCCGGCCAGTCCTCTCCGATGGTTAAAGACGGTGCCACAAACATGTTAAAAGCTGCTGATTTTTAGGATGAAAGAAAATGTCAAGAGTCCGTTTTATCTACTTTTTGGATCATTTTTACCTCTCAGTTGTCTTATAAGAAAAAGGAAGTAGCGGGCGGAGAGAGGCTTTCAAGTTTATACAATTTGATTACAGGGCAAATATACAAGATATCGTTGTTATTGCTGAAACTTTGAGAGGAAAGCTTCGGGTGTTAACCCCAATCCACGCTGAAGCTGTACCTATGGAGGTCACGGGAGCTTCTCTTGGAAGATTTCTTGCCTTGAAGATGGCGGTATGTGGGCTTCCTATGTATACTGCGATGGGCTTCCTGTGTATACGATTACTTTAAGAGGTGTTCTTGACGGTAGTGCTGATGTATTAGCGCCAGTCTATACGTTGGACATGATGCCCTGCATTATGCGAAGCCTCGTGCATGGATCCTTGCGGGCTTGCTGTGATGTCGCGTCGTTATTCTTTCCTTCTTTATTTATTACCGCCATTATGGTGAAGGTCAGTTGGCTCTATTTGGTCGCTGCATCCACACTGTAGGCGCGCCTGTTAGCATTCTTTCACTGACACATTCGCGGGTCATAGCAGCGTACGATGAAAGGATTTTGGGGGGGCCGAGTGCGTATAGAAATTTACCCCCGCTAATAGCCTCGCCGAAATTCTCGTTTCGCTTGCATGGGAATAGCTCCGGGCACGGACAAGGCAAGTAATAGGAGGAAGGGATGCCACATGTAAAGCTTCATGCCCCACCGAGGCAGCATGTATTGGGAAATTTCTGCTTGCTTGTTGCCTTGTTGCCTAATTGCCTAATTATCTTCCCTGGGAGCCGCGAGACATTTCCACTGCACGCAGCCACCCGAGGATGCCTCCACTGTTGTCAACGCTAGTTGCTGTGCCCCGCATTTTCTCCCCTTTGCTTTACCCCTTTGTGGCCAAGCTGTTTGCCGTGTCATGCTCTCCTTGTAGCATTTACGGCAGCACTACCCACTAGTCACTGTAGCCCTGCTCACTGGTTGCTGTAGCACTGCCCACTGGTCACTGTAGCGTTGCCCACTAGTTGCTGTAGCCCTACCCACCGGTCGCTGCTGCATTGCCCAATAGTTGCTGTTGCAATACCTACCGACTGGTCTCTGTAGCACTACCCACTGGTCACTGTAGCACTACCCACTGGTCGCTGTAGCACTACCCAATAGTTGCTGTAGCAATACCTACCCACTGGTCTCTGTAGCACTTCCCACTGGTCACTGTTGCACTACCCACTGGTCGCTGTAGCACTACCGACTGGTCGCTGTAGCACTACCCATTGGTCACTGTATTACTACCCACTGGTCGCAGTAGCGCCACCAGGCACCATGTAGCCTGTCTAGCCGCCTTTCCAAGCAGACAGCCTGTGCGCGGGTGCACGCGGCGCGCTCGATTGGCCGATGGGTTCCTGTGGCCCATGTGGGGGTGCAGAATGTTCTGTGTTGAGGGGGCGGGGTGCAGGGTAACCTGTGTTTGGTGGCGGGCATAGTTTGTGTTTGGTGGCAGAGTGCAGGGCACGCCTCACAGCATGTGCGTGCTGGGCCCTGCTCTAGCGGCAAAGGCGAACATGTTGCCGCGAGGTTGCTTCTGTCGTCGAGCGCATGCCTGTAAGGACAGGCACGTGTCTGTGATGGCTGGCTGGAATGGCCCCGGTGGCAACAGGCTGCACAATTAATCGGAGATAGGGAGCATGGCCCCGGTGGCAACAGGCTGCACAATCAATAGGTGATAGGGAGCATGGCCCTGGTGGCAACAGGCTGCACAATAAATAGGAGATAGGGAGCAACAGGCTGCACAATTAATAGGAGATAGGGAGCATGGGCACGGTGCGATACATGCGGTGGGAGCCGTGCCGTCGTGCGCGAGCCAGGTGGCGGTGGGTCTATCCTTGTAGCACATGTCGATCAATGACATGCCGCCACATGGCATGCTAGTGCGCCTCACATCGTTGATAGATGATGTCACCACGCTCCCACGCTCATGGCGGCGTGCGCGCCCACCACCATCCGGCCGCTCACATCCCTCGTTGCGCATCCGTGTGCTGCTGCTGCGTGTCTGATGTCGTGCTGCTGCTGTTGCCATGGTGTTGGCGGTGCGCATGTTTCTGGCCGTGTGCCACCTGACGCCCCCTCGTGGACACACCCTGCCAGGTGCTGGACGGCATGCTTGGCACCCTGAACGAGCTGGAGCACAGCGAGCTGCTGCGGCGGCGGTGCGCGGCTGACGACTGGCAGCGGTCGCTGTCGATGGGCGCCCACCACCCGCACCCGAGGGGGGCCCCCGCAAGCACCACCCTGGTGGGGGGGGCCATGGCGGCATGCGATGCGCACCAGGGCGCCGCCATGCGCATGGTCCCCGTCTCCTCCCTGGTGGCGCCTGGGGCCCACCTGGTGGACCACGGCGAGGGGGCGCACGTCGCAGCGGTGGGGGTTGAGCTGAGGGGGGAGGGCGGGGGGCACGCATTGCTCGCGGAGGCAGGGGTGGTGGACCGCATGGCCCATGGGCTGGAAGGCCTGGCAGTGGCCATGCACTTGGGGGGCAAGGTGCCCGCGGATGGTGGTGGCGGTGGCAGCAAGGACGGGGCGAGCGGGAAGAAGAAGCCGCGACCGCGCAAGAGGCAGCGGGAGGGCGGCGCAGTGCCTATGGCAGTCCCTGGCAGGGAGGAGCCGGGCGGCCCCCAGGGTGGTGCCACGGGTGGAGAGGACAGCTGGCTGCGCAGCGGAGAGCCAGATGTCTTTCTCACACCGCACGCGCGCGGGGTCGGGGCAGAAACCGTCGTAGTGCATGCTGGCGGCGCAGGGAGCGGCACGTCTACTAATAGCGGCAGCGTGGCCGGCACGGAACCCGTCCCAGGGCCGACCCCCCCTGCGCCTCCTGAGGCACCGCCAGCCCCTTGTGTGGCTGCTGCGATGGCAGCAGTCCTCCCTGCCGTCCCCGCGGTGAGCGGGACACCCGATGTGGCTGCCGCCGCCATCACCGCCGCCTCCACCCCCGCAGCGGGCGGCGCCAGCTCAGAGGGCGAGGCCAAGAGCGGCAGCGGCAAGCGCGTGCGCAAGCCCAACCTTAAGTTCTCGGATTCCGCGGGCTACGTCGGCACGCCGGCCACGCCCACGCACCCACACAGCCGGCCAGCGCTCACGTCGACAACGCCCGTGGCCGAGGGGGCCATCAGCGGGCCGCTCTCTGGGGTTAGCGTTGGTGGTGTTGGCGTTGGCGTTGGTAGCAGTGTTGCTCCGGCTCCCCATGCCGTGTCGGACGCAAGTGGCGGTGCTGCGCCGCACGGTGGCAAACGCAAGTCGTCGCCGCGCGCGGTGGCTGGGGCCAGCATCAGCCCCTCACCTTCCTCCGTCGCAGCTACTCATGGACCCCATGCCACACCAGGGGCAGCTCCAGCACATGCGACCTCGGCTTCGGCCAGCACCCCCCTGGCAGGTGCGGGGGACGGTCGTGCCGCATCGACACCGTCCGCCGTCACAGGGACACCTGCCCCACAAAGCGCCAGCCCTGACGGCGGCCTTGCGGGTGGCAGCGGCAACAAGCGGCAGCGCAAGCCCAACCCAAAGTACATGGACGAGGAGGCGCCGCAGGGGCACGGGCAGGGGCATGGGAGCGGAGGCGCCACTGTGGGGAAAGGGGAGGCGGCGGTGGCCACGGCCTTGGGTGCCGGCAGCGAGGGCGTGCGTGGGGGGGGCGCGGATGCAGCGGGGGGTGTGCATGGGCACGGTCATGGGCACGGTCATGGGTACGGTCATGGGGTGGCGGCGGGGGGGGGCCGCGCGCACCAGGGGGCCTCCGCAAGCCACGGTCGGAAGCCACACAGCAAGGTGGGGAGCTTGGAAACGAGGGTTGCTGTGACAGCTGTCCTTGCACGGCAGTGTAGCAAAAGCGCACTATTGTGTGCTTGGGGCGTGTGTGCCTGCGCGCCTGTGGTGGTGGTAGACACCTCCCATGGGTCTGTATGTGGTGGGGGTAGACACCTCCCGTGGGCTTGTATGTTTGCAGACACACTGTGCTTACACGTGGGCAAGTAGCTACGTGACTAATAAGCGGTTCAGTGGGGTTGGCCAGTGAGGGAATGGGTGGGCGAAGGGGCAGGCAGGCAGGCAGATGGGCAGGTGGGCAGGTGGGCAGGTGGGGTCGCCGGCGGGATTGGCTTAAGGCTTTTGTTTCCGTAGGTGCCATTACAAGCGCACAGCCGTGTTCGAAAGGCTCCATGCAGACTGATGTACAACCTGGAAAACCAACTAGTATTCAGGCAGACGTGCTGATGAATAGTAGCTGGATATCAAAACCCGGTTGCGGGTAGCACCAGGCGACAGCATGAGGGTGGCATGACTTTTCACTGATGCCTTTTTGTCGGGTTGTGTTTGCTTCCTTCTTCGTCCATGCAGCATTAGCGGTGCGCTCGCGTCTCGGGCGGGAGGGAGGCGTGGGATCCGCCAGATTTCTTGCCCATATCGTGCGCCAGACGGCGAGGTGGGCCCACGTCCTGTAACGTAGGCCGTCGTGTATAGCATATCTTGGACGCAATTGCATGCCATGATTTTCTTGTGTGTAGTCTGGACCTGTGCTGCCCCCCTGCATGGAGGAAGGTGGGGTCTGTCGGCGACATCTACATCGACCCATCAGTGTGCGAGCGGCTATGGTGATTGATTGATTGCTTGTGCATGGGCCGCGCCCGATGCCTATTATCCCTGGTCACGCTTTTGTTGGTCGCCTGGATTGGCGACCTTGGTGTACAGCAGCAACACAGTCATGACTGGTGACGATAAGACAACGTCATTCCAGTCACTTTTCTCCCATACTTAGACTGGAACACACACAGTATGTAAATTTGTCGTCGCATCTGATATTGTTTTATTTGAAGGTTGATAAAACGGGTTTTTATGGCAACTACTGTACTAATGAAATTGTAGACATTTTTTTTTTAATTATTATTCCAGCGTATTGCCTTTTGGCCCCTGCTTTCTCAAGAAATGAATCAGGAGCAAGATGGCATGGTTGGTAATCAGCCGAGGAGTGGTTCCCTGGGTGATTAACTTAATTATCAAGGAGACAACCAACTTAATTATATTTAATTAATGATGCATGGGGCGTCGAGCAGTTAAGCTAGTGGTACCAGCAGTGTTGCCATGCAACTGCAGTCTGCCTAGTTAGCGCTTCGCGAGGGTGATTCCTTCAAGACTTCCAGCTGAACGCAATCACGCACGAAGCTGTGTAAGGACATCGGTATAACAATCTTACTGTATTGTGGCAATTTGGCAAAGTCCAGGGGCAAAATACGTGAGCTGATGCACATGCATGCTGTGGATTGCAATCAGCGGGCTAGGCCCTGGACATGGATTATCACTGATCGGGAGGCAGATGATCTGCAAAGAGAGCTGGTAGAAGGTTATATATAAAAAATTAAATTATAACATGTCTCCGTTGGAAGATCATGTAGCACATATTCCTTGCTGGATGGATGGAGGTGGGCGGAGCCGCGTAATCGAACGAACCTAATTAATTAATTAATTAGAAACATTACTCCGTTGGGAGCATCTGTAGCACATATCCCTGAGAAGGGGCATATGGCTTTTAATACATTCTGGGCTACTTCATGCAAGGGTGGGAATGTAAGCTACCCTTGCTCTAGGTGCACCAGGGCACCTGCACCCTCATGATCTATCACGCTATGCCCAGCTAAGGGGGAGCATGTCATGTGGGGGAAGATCATCATGGCTATACAAGAGCTAGGGCATGGCTTCTCAGCACAGAGTGACTCCCTGCATGGGCACTGCATACTAAAATAAAGCGAGGCATCATCTTGAGGGTGGCTCATCATAGGCACACATGTACATGACTAAAAATGCTAGGCCTCAGCTGGTATAACTTGCCTGTAGTAGGCGGGCATGTACAAGGCCACTGTCTAACTAGTCTACACTACTGCTGCTGTATTCCCCTAGGCTGGGGCTGCTGGAGTCGCTGGGGCCGCGGTGGTCGAGGGGGTCGCGTGCCAGGGCTTGTGGCCGACGTAGATGGCCGCCCCCTTCCAGTACACCGGGTGGCCCGCCTTGGTCTGCCGGAGCTGGAGGTAGGTCGGCCATAGCTCCCGTCGCCGTTGTTGCTGCGCCAGGGTCAAGTCGTCGTCCATGGTGAAGTGAGTCTTCTCGAGCCGCTTGCGGCGTCTGAGAAACGAAATCTTGTCCGCTGGGCTCCCAAAGATGAGAAGAAGCGGAGGCGCCCCTGCCTTACCCCGCGCGCGGGGGAGGCGGTGGGCGGTCAGCTTAATCTCACCAAGTGAGGCCCATGCGCATGCGTGCAAGGATTTTGCTCTAAAACGCACGTGCAAGCTTCGATCTCAGAATTCTCACCTTCTTCCATGTCAAAGTTCTTGAGTATGGCGTTGAGGCTGCGCTTGGCGAGCTCGGCCTCCTCGCGGAGGTCAAGCGTCTGCCGCTGGAGCTGGGCGGCGACGGCGGAGGTGGTGGAGACCTGTGGTATGTTGCTTAAGCATGTCCGCCCAGGTCGCATGATGGGAGGATCGAACATCGCCGGCCAGCGGCCAGCAGGGGCTGGCTTGGCGGCAATGTCCTTCACCGCCTGGGCGGTGAGGCCTGCGGTGTTCTGCAGGACCTCGATAGCAATTGCATTATCCTTGAGGCGCTGGTCGATGTCGCGGAGCTGGGCGGTGATGGCGTCGGTGGAGGCGGAGGGGGGGGGGGGGTGGAGGCGAGGAGGGTGGCGGTGGCGGTGGGGATGGTGGGAAGCTCAGCACAGGCTGAGCCAGCGTGCCTCAAATTGCCGCCACATCTGTTGCAAGGGGGGTCACGTGTTGCTTACCTAGCTTTCAAGGAATGTCCTTGGGGCCAGGCCAGGTACGTCAGGATGTGCCGCCCTGGTTGGCCAAGCCGCTGGGGGCCGGCCAGACCAAGGGCGGTGTCGACCTGACTGGTGCGAGCAAGATGTCCTACAAATGCTATCCTACGCTGCCTAATCTCGTCCGAAATGCGAGGCATAGCCTGATACAAAGACTCTACTGACCTATGCTTGGAAAACCCTACATTCAGGACCTGTCGGAAGAGCATATATATTCATCGGCCGGTTTTCTTTGGTTTGAGTGATTTCACTCTGCTGTAAGTAATTATATTATTAATATATATTCATTGGCGCTGACTCGGGCCATGGCTGACATCATGCTCCGCCGTACGCGGGCTGATTTTGCGGTGCAGCAGGGCTGTTAGGTTCCTCCCGGTAGGAGTTTCCATAGGTCTTATCGTATTATAGAGCTTTGACATGGCTCTGTACATGGCTCACTTCACCGTGGACGTCGACTGGACCCTGGCCCAGCAACAACGGCGACGGGAGCTATGGCCGACCTACCTCCAGCTCCGGCAGACCAAGGCGGGCCACCCGGTGTACTGGAAGGGGGCGGCCATCTACGTCGGCCACAAGCCCTGGCACGCGACCCCCTCGACCACCGCGGCCCCAGCGACTCCAGAAGCCCCAGCCTAGGGGAATACAGCAGCAGTAGTGTAGACTAGTTAGACAGTGGCCTTGTACATGCCCGCCTACTACAGGCACTATACCAGCTGAGGCCTAGCATTTTTAGTTATGTACATGTGTGCCTATGATGAGCCACCCTCCAGATGATGCCTCGCTTTATTTTTAGTATGCAGTGCCCATGCAGGGAGTCACTCAGTGCTGAGAAGCCATGCCCTAGCTCTTGTATAGCCATGATGATCTTCCCCCACATGACATGCTCCCCCTTAGCTGGGCATAGCGTGATAGATCATGAGGGTGCAGGTGCCCTGGTGCACCTAGAGCAAGGGTAGCTTACATTCCCACCCTTGCATGAAGTAGCCTAGAATGTATTAAAAGCCATATGCCCCTTCTCAGGGATATGTGCTACAGATGCTCCCAACGGAGTAATGTTTCTAATTAATTAATTAATGGCTCTGTATATAGGTTTATAGCTGGGCGTTTGCTTTGGTTTGAGTGATTTTACTCTGCTGTATAAGTAATTATATTTTTAATAGTAGTATATATTCATTGAGAATGATAGATTACGGAGGTGAGATGGGCATGCAACATAAGGAAAACCCCGATAACTGGGACTGTCTGAAGAGTATATATATTTATTCCATACCGCTCTCCTCCGGGTGGTGTGTGCCATGGTTCGGTCGGTCTTTCCCCACTCCACCATTAAGTGCGAGGACGCGGATGGGGCCGCCCTCTACTCACCCAACCACCGCCCCGACATTACCGTGCTTGACTACGACGGGCAGGGTTGCCACCTGCTCATCGATGTCTCCGTGGCTCGGCCGCTTTCCGGTCGCCACATCCTCCGGGCGGCTGTGGATGCCGGCGCTGCTGCCGCTGTGGCTGAGCGCGACAAGTTTGCCTCCTACGGCAATGTGGGGCCCCACCGGGTCATCCCCTTTGTCCTTGAGGAGTTCGGGGCCATGGGCCCCAAGACAGCGGAGTTTTTCCACGAGTGCTGCCAGCGCCGTGAAGACCGCCTCGACCTCGAGGGTCAGACCGCCCCGTGGTCGGCCCGCACGTGGTCCTCGTATTGGCGGCAGCGTCTGTCACTCGCCCTCACTCGCACCGTGGCTGATGTGTTATTCCGCCGCACCCGGGCCGACTTTGTCGCGACCCATGCGGTCTAGATTCCTTCCAGGCCTGCATGGTGGGCCGGCAGCGCTGTTGCTGCGTGTAGTTTTGTGATGTATAGTTAGTTGTACCTTGTGCCGCTGGCGTGATCCTTGGATGTCTGTGTCAGATTACTATTAATTTCTTCAGGGTTATTCTCCCAGTTCTCGGGTTTTTCCTTATGTTGCATGCCTATCTCACCTCCGTAATCTATCATTCTCAATGAATATATATTTAGGACCTGGCAGAAGGTTATACCAGCTACAAACCCCAAGTCCATTGGGAAGATGCGTGTGAAGAAATATGGCACACATGCTGGTCCGGGCCGTATAAGTTAGCTTTGGTTTCGGCAAAGTGATCCATACCCAGACTTCTGGACAGCCAAATTTCTACAAAATAAATAGATCTACCCACTAGTTAGTTGAGCAAATACGGGCCGTTAGTTTGTGGAGAATGCAGAGGAAGAAGAAATTGTCCGGCACCCAAGCACTCAGCATTTCAACCTCTTCATTTGGTGTCAGCGTGATGAAGTAAAAAGCCACACATTGTGGCCACCGCTTCACCACGCAGGCGGCAACGCCTTGAGGCCGTATCGACTTGCACTTCCACGAAGCCCCCACGGGTGGATGCCTGCATTGACAAGAGCATGATAGCAGGAACGACAGAAAAACTGTGAATTATTGAGGCAATGGAGCAAATCAAATACTACTAGGAGGGGCATGCATCATTTCTCACTTTGAGTGGCATGGAGGAGGGACATGGTGCGGTTCCAACTGAACAGGTGATTCGACTAAATTTATAGAGGCAGACACTTGGAAGCCGCAGCTTCTCGCCATGCTCAAGACCAGCCTGCAGGCTAATCGTGCAGCAAACCCTGCCCTGCCCACCTGGAAGCCGCACAGGGTGTCGCGCTGCAGCCTGTCTGCCCAGTAGGGCCCTGTTGTGCAGAACGCGCTGCCCGTGACGGGGTCCTCGTCGATGCCTGCGTTGGGCGCAAAGAAGCGCTGCACGAAGTCGTGCGTGCCGTTTGTGGCTGCACCCGCCTCGCAGGGGGCGTCGCGCGCCGTCAGGGTCACGCCCCGACAGTCGCCGATCGCCCGCAGCTGCGCCCAGTCGACGTGCAACTCGCGCACGGCTTGTTCGGACGGGCACACCACCTGCGGCGCCGGGATGGTTGTCGGCGTGCAGGCACCACGCGCAGCACATGTGCATCGGCGTGTGTGCGGCAGCAAGGGGAGACAAGCAAGCAGGCACGGCGGTGGTCGGCTCTCAGGTTCCAGCAGCCAGGATATAGCGAACTAGCCTTCCACACAGCGACCCTCACCAGGCGCATGAGCAATGCAGTCACTATCAAGCCGTCCAGCTGCCCTCACCATGAAGTCGTCCAGGGTGCTCTTGGAGACCGACAGCATTTCCAGCTGAGGGAACGCCCCCTGCAGGCGCGACCTGGGGGTGGGCGCCATCCGACCCATCCAGCCAGGAGTTGGGGGGGTTGGGGGGGTAACACAAGGGATGGCGCACAGGCCAGGCGTATGGTTGCATGTAGTCAGCGTACTGCACACGGTACACTACTATAGATCGCGGTACTGCACATGCTTTACTGCTATACAGCATGGTACTGCGCATGCTATTCTGCTTTTGAGACCATACATGGAAGCAGAGAGCCCCTCATCCAGGCCCTGCAGGCCCTGCAGGCCGTGCAGGCCATGCAGGCCATGCAGGCCATGCAGGCCATGCAGGCCATGCAGGCCATGCAGGCCATGCAGGCCATGCAGGCCATGCAGGCCATGCAGGCCATGCAGGCCATGCAGGCCATGCAGGCCATGCAGGCCATGCAGGCCATGCAGGCCATGCAGGCCATGCAGGCCATGCATGCCATGCAGGCCATGCAGGCCATGCATGCCATGCATGCCATGCATGCCATGCATGCCATGCATGCCATGCATGCCATGCATGCCATGCATGCCATGCATGCCATGCATGCCATGCATGCCATGCATGCCATGCATGCCATGCATGCCATGCATGCCATGCATGCCATGCATGCCATGCATGCCATGCATGCCATGCATGCCATGCATGCCATGCATGCCATGCACGCCATGCATGCCATGCACGCCATGCATGCCATGCACGCCATGCATGCCATGCACGCCATGCAGCATATGACTGACATGCTGGTCATGACTGACATGCCGGTTACAGCCACGCGGGCACGCGGGCGCACAGCCATGTGGTGCCCCATCAGCACCGCCCACAGGTAGAACCAACGAGACAATAAGCCCTGGCAACAAATGATGGGGTATAAAACCAGAGGCTGGCCTCCTGCCTCGTGGAGGAGGGAGGGGCGAGGTGGCGTGTGGGGAGCGGTGGAGGGAGGGGAGAGGTGGTGGGAGGGGAGCGGCGGTGGGAGGGGGTGGTGGTGGGAGGGGAGCTGCCCCCGCCCTGCTCTAGTGGTGCTTGCGGGCAGCAGCAGCGGCCTTCACCTACCTGGCCTCCTCTGCAGGTGCACCCTCGTGCATGGGGAAGTCCAGCTCAATGGCGCCACCGCCAGATGGCGCCGCGCGCGCGATTAGCAGCCCGCTCAGGGTGTGGAAGCGAACGCAGCACGCGCCAGCGTCAGGGACGCACAGGGAGCGGTCTCGGCCAATCAGCACGTGCGCGGCTGGTCACGGGCGCAAGCCAAGTGTTGGTGTTGGTAGGTAGGTAGGTAGGTAGGTAGGTAGGTAGGTAGGTAGGTGGGTAGGTAGGTAGGTAGGTAGGTAGGTAGGTAGGTGGGTGGGTGGGTGGGTGGGTGGGTGGGTGGGTGGGTGGGTGGGTGGGTGGGTGGGTGGGTGGGTGGGTGGGTGGGTGGGTGGGTGGGTGGGTGGGTGGGTGGGTGGGTGGGTGGGTGGGTGGGTGGGTGGGTGGGTGGGTGGGTGGGTGGGTAGGTAGGTAGGTAGGTAGGTAGGTAGGTAGGTAGATTTGAGGTGGGGGAGATTGGCAGAGGTGCTGGGTAAGAGGGAGAGTAGGGAGGGGGCACCCGCACGAAATGATATATATATATAGGCAGGATGACACGACCATTAAATGTGTGAAGGGTGCCCAGGGTGTGCCAGCCATGGCTGGAGAGCCCCAGGGGTGTGTGCACATACCCAAGTTGATGTGTGCGCCACCATCATGCACAAACAAACCGTCGTCCGGTGACGGGCAACGGAACCAGTGCAAGGGCCGCACATGCCAAGACACGGGCACTGGGAATGGTCCGCGGTGCCCTGCCCTTCCCCCAAGCTAATGCCGCCGCCCGTACTGCCCCCTTCGCAGGTAAGGGTACACTTGTCCAAGCACACAAAGGGTACATGAACACCGCCACCATCGAACCAAACATGAACAAACAGTTATGGCACCCACCACCATCCGGGCCAGCAGGCGTGACGCCCACGGGACCTGTTGGAACCTGTGTGTTGTGTGTGTGGTCACTATAGCATCGTTGTGTGTGTGTGTGTTCACTAAGTATCGTTGTGTGTGTGTGTGTGTTCACTAGAGTATAGCTCTGTGTGTGTGTGTGTGTGTGTGTGTGTGTGTGTGTGTGTGTGTGTGTGTGTGTGTGTGTGTGTGTGTGTGTGTGTGTGTGTGTGCGTGCGTGCGTGGGGGCGGCGTGGAGGTGGTGAGGGGGTGGGGTGGGGTGGGGAAACATGTCGGTTGCAGAGGGTGTTGGCCGGCGCATGAGCGGACTGGCATGACTGCCAGCATCATAGTGACAGTACCAATGCGCTGCATGCCATGCTGGCCCTGTAACCAACAACCCCGGCCAAACAAATCCGCAAATCCCACCCCATGCCAGACCATGACCAGGCCTGCCCACGGCTGCGTCCACATCAGGGTGCCGTCCACCGTGCATGTGCAGGCACAGCCTCCAGAGCCACCCAGATGTGCACCCGCGGAGATGGATTCGTATCCGGGATTATCTGTATCAAGGAGACAAAAGGGGTTATCTGTATGCTAGTATATTTCAGTCCAACCCCAACAATGCCATGTCCAGACCATTCAACCATGCGATGGCAGCCCCGTCACAACCCCCCGTCCTTAGCCCTCTGCGCTAGGCGTGGCTCTTGTCGCAGCATCGCATCGGGACCTGCTCTACGCAACATCACCGCATGAGTAACGTATGCAATCACGAGGGAGTGCGTGCAGCAGGGCATGGCATCCATGCGTGCAACCCGTGTCCTTGACCGCAGTACGCCTGTGCTGGTGTTCGCCACCCGCACTGCCCCTGCGCCCACCTGCCAGCGTGGCGTGGCCACACAGGGACACCTCGGTGCCGTTGGGCGTGAACCAGCGCAGGCTGTAGTCGCGCGCTCCCTCCAACTGCTGGTGGTCGTCGCCCTGCCCGGGTCCTACTGGCGTACGCGATGGGGCAGCAGGGTCGGGTGTGGCAAGCGGCAGCAGGAAGGACGTCTCGCTCACGTTGAACTCCCTCGCCACGTGGCGCATCCACGCGTCCGTCATCGGCGCTGCCAGCATGACTGCAGGTTGGAGGGGAAAGGGGGGGGAGGGCACACATGCGCAAGACAGCAGGCCATGGCAGGGAGCTGGCTTGTCAAAGCAGCTGGTCTGCCAGGTGCCAGCACATTGTGAGGTGGTTGCCATCCTCAGCATTGCCAGTCATTGGCAGCAGCACATTGGCAAGCATTCTTATCTAGTTAGGACACACAAAAATGGTATTGCACGTTGGAAAATTGAGACAGGAAATAATGATGAAGCAATTGATAGTTGACGGGCAACTAGCAGGCTTTTGCTATCCGAGCTGACAAAGCCCATAAGGAGTTGCTGGCTACGAGTGCAGCTTAATTGCCGCCGCGAGAGGGTCTGCCTGCTGTAGTGACAACAGCATGTAAGGTGGGGGGGGCGGTTTGGCAAGATATGAACCTACCGACTGCCGCTGGATTGCCCGAGTACGGAGACGATGTGAACGAGTTAATCAGTGCATACTGGAGGTGGCCCTCTGCCACGACACCCGTGGCATCCCAAATGTCGGCTTGCAGCACATTATGGGTCATGATGATGAAGATACTGGCACGTTAATCGACGAAGACAGCACTACACTGCGCCGCAATAGGACCTGGATTCAGACAACCGATTCCTGAAAATGGTCAGTCACCTCAGTTCGTATAGAATGCAGCCGTCCAAGACTCTGCAGAACCTCGTGCAGGTGGCTCCGTCAACAAAGGAAAAAGTTCCTTCCACGGCAAATCAATGGTCGACTTTATAGTCGATGCAGACTAAAGAAACGGGGTAGGGATGGGTCCGCCTAATGAAGCCGCGTTCTATGCCATTCGCAAAACATGCGCATGACGCTTGGCAAGGAATCCCAGCCGGCCAACACGCAAATGTAAGGAATTATTTAATCTTATTGAACTGATAAAGGAGCAAAGCAACCAGCAGCTCCCGTCAGCGCCGTCGGTCACGACTTATAATTTACTTGACGCAGGCGACACCAGCGATATAGGAGTGGGAGGTAACCGGTATGTCGGACCTTAACAGGCCATGCGTAAGCCTCACAGGGCAATTTATTAGTACACCCATTCCCCCAGCTCTATCAAATACCGATGCGCATATTGCGCATGCGCCACGTCTCTATCTTCTCGGTACTGGCATGTGTGTGAGTGTGTATATCAAGGAGACAACCAAAGGAGTGTGTATATGTATGTGTGTGTGCGCGTGTGTGTGACTAAGGACAGACTAAGGACTACTGAGTACATGTCTTGACGGACGTTGAGTTGAGTTGAGTTGAGTTTATTCCCACGCCGGTGAACCAACAGGGTTATTAATAGTGGATCCAACGGCTGGTCTTGCCTTAGAGGGTGCCAAACAAGGTGAGAGCGGTGAGATACTTGACGGGCGTAGGATCGATATGACATGCACATGTCCGTTCATGACGGAGGTGAGTACAGAAACGGAAGGGAAAGTGCCAAAAGGTGAGTGCATTGAGTCTGGCGAGTCCCCCGAGTTGAGCCGCTAGTAGCCGCAGGTTTAGTTTGTGCATAGAGGACAACGAGCCCCCCCCAGTGGGGAAGCGCCCGCGTGTGCAATCCCGCGGGAGGCACGCCAGATAGCTCCCCCTAGGGCAGCGTGCGGCTGCCTAGATAGATGTTGTAGTTAGAGTGCTGTTAGATAGATGTAGTATGTAGATAGATTAGACCGGTAGGAATGTTTGCACCCATCCATCCATCCATCGGGGTTAATGCTCCGTGACTCCCCAACGGGAGCACGAGTCTAATCAATTAATTAATTAATTAATTAGTTTGTGCAAGCACCAAGGGGACCGGCCGGGTTACATTGCAAGGAAAATGCACTACGACAAGGGGGCATGGGCTCAGGTAGCTTGTTAGACCACTGACCGCTTCGGTCCTCCGCAGGTACATCGGGATATGCATGGCGCTAACCATAGCCAGTCGGGTGCAACAGTGGCTGGCCAAGGCTGCCCTCTCGACAATTCCCTCGCAACAGCGTTCTTTGCCTTTCATTACTGAGACAACTGTTATATTTGTGATGAATCCGGCGGCTCGGGCCGTGGGGCCCGCAACCCCCAGCCAGCTGCTACTAGATTTAGATCGGCCGACCATTGTTTGGCAACACTTGTGGCCTCGTACCGGATAGATCAGAGTTGTTCGACACGTATCCACCATCCCTATACCACCCTCCTCATGGAGGATTTTTACCCACATGTGACGCAGTCACATGTCATTACTTACCTAAAGTGATTTGGGCCACGGCACTCGCAGTGTCCCACTATATGTTAGATACGTACCTCCATTCCACCACCCATTCCATCTAATTAAGAGCACGAGTTTTTAATTAATTAATTGATTCCACCACCCATTCCATTTAGGATCTATGCTCATGAGTGACGCGCAGCTAGTCACGTTTACAATTAGTTTGTGACAATTATGCCGCCAATGGCCGGGCCCCTTAGGAGCACGTGATTCACCACTTGAACTTCATAACTAATTCATTTATTTAAAATTTGACTTTGCTCCATATCAAGGCAACATGAAGGGGGAAACATCATGCCATCAAGGGTCGACCATCCAAGTGGTACGACACTGCCATTGATGGGAGTGGTGGTCTTGTATCTCCACCAGCAATTGGTTCATCGCGTGGTCCACATTGCGCTTGTGCTTGCCACCCTCGACGACTGATAGAAGATTTCTGGACGGCACGGATAAACCCATCTCAACTGTGGTGATTATCGCGTCGTGGGACCCTTCTCGAACCACCTCCAAGTAGGAGATTCTGGCCTGCAGTGGAGTAAGAAAATTAATGTGGAGAGTTGAACAGATGCCAACCAGAGGCCAAGGCCATAGGTAGGTGATGACAAGCCCCAGAGGTGATCAGATAACAACCTTCAGAGATGCTTTAAACCTGTCCTGCCACAGCAAGATGGGACACGTGAACATGCAGTCCTTGCACCACTGGAACCATCACGCCCGTCACAGAAACAGTTGGGCAATCACAACAGCAACACCACGGGATCATCTGTCACTGCAGCTGTCCGGGGGGATGGGGTTTGCTCAAAAGCCATGAAGATATCTCAGAACTGATGCTTTGTGAAAGTCACTCCTGGCAATAGAAAGAGCTGACTCCTGGCAATAGAAAGAGCTGGCCCAGTAACCCGAGCACAGATGGTGGCGAAGCTAGCGCCAACGTGCAAAAAGGTCAGGGTGGGATTGGGTTTTGTAGCGCCCATCTGCCACGAGGCGCAGCCGACACGGAACTAGTCGGGATGTGTGCTACCAATGAGTAGATGTGTAATAACAATGAGGAGTAGATGTCTAATAACAATCAGAGTAGATGTGTAATAACAATCAGGTACTAGTCGGGATGTGTAATAACAATCAGGAGTAGATGTGCAATAACAATCAGGTACTAGTCGGGATGTGTGCTACCAATGAGGAGTAGATGTGTAATAACGATGAGTAGATGTGTAATAACAATCAGAGTAGATGTGTAATAACAATCAGGAGTAGATGTGTAATAACAATCAGGAGTAGATGTGTAATAACAATCAGGAGAAGATGTGTAATAACAATCAGGAGTAGATGTGCAATAACAATCAGGTACTAGTCGGGATGTGTAATAACAATCAGGAGTAGATGTGTAATAACAATCAGGTACTAGTCATATGTGTAATAGCAATCAGGAGTAGATGTGTAATAACAATCAGGTACTAGTCATATGTGTAATAGCAATCAGGAGTAGATGTGTAATAACAATCAGGTACTAGTCATATGTGTAATAACAATCAGGAGTGGATGTGTAATAGCAATCAGGAGTAGATGTGTAATAACAATCAGGTACTAGTCATATGTGTAATAACAATCAGGAGTGGATGTGTAATAACAATCAGGAGTAGATGTGTAATAACAATCAGGTACTAGTCATATGTGTGATAACAATTAGGAGTAGATGTGTAATAACAATCAGGAGTAGATGTGTAATAACAATCAGCTACTAGTCATATGTGTTATAACAATCAGGAGTAGATGTGTAATAACAATCAGGAGTAGATGTGCAATAACAATCAGGAGTAGATGTGTAATAACAATCAGGAGTAGATGTGTCATAACAATCAGGAGTAGATGTGTAATAACAATCAGGAGTAGATGTGTAATAACAATCAGGAGTAGATGTGTAATAACAACCAGGAGTAGATGTGTAATAACAATCAGGAGTAGATGTGTAATAACAATCAGTAGATGTGTAATAACAATCAGGAGTAGATGTGTAATAACAATCAGGAGTAGATGTGTAATAACAATCAGGAGTGACTAGGCGAGACTTGAGGGTGGGCCACGACGCACGAGAAGACACACACGGGGGGACGGGGGAGGGAACTAGGGCTTGGCACGCGTGCTTCCGATCGTGCTGACCACAGTGGGATGCGAGACTGGGAACGGTGGTTGTGCGGGACAAAACAAGGACAGGACTCGTGGCCTGAGAAAGGAGCCACGAAACACAGACAAAAACATTAGAATCCGCACACATGACGAAAACGCTCCAACGCACAGGAACAAAACTAGGGCTCAGGACAGCACGCAAGACAGAGCTGGCAACACGGCTGAAAACAGGGGCAAAATGTGGATGCAACATGGGCACCATAGAGGGTGCTCACTGCTCGCACAGATACCCGTGTTGTTGCACCACCAGCTACAAAACAACCAATCACCGCACGGGCACGATCGCGGGGCTCCACACTTCAAAGCAATGCGAGTGTTGTCGCACAACCAACAACCCAACAGTCATCACGTGGGCACCTCTGCGGTTCTCACTGCTCGCGCCGGCACCAAGGCAAGCGCGAAGGACCGCGCGCGCCCACCCGCCACGTGTGCGCGCCTACCTGCTGCACCACGAGCGCCCACGTGGCGCGCAGCTGGCTCTGCTCCAGCCGCGCGCACAGCAGCGACCGCACTGACTGCAGCAGCTCGGGGCCCGACGCGTCCGTCACACGCGCGCTGTAGCCGGGGGCAGGCGAGGGGGGGCCCGACGAGGACAAGGCAGCACCCTCGCCTGCCATGTACAGGACGGCAAGGATGTCATCCAGGGACGCGGGAGGGGCTTCTGCGCTGTACAGGCGGCGGGTACCCGACACCGGCCGGCTCACGCCCTGGGTGCCGCCCCCCCTCATGTCGCGGCCCTTTGCATCGCCACCCTCATCGTTCTTGACGTTATCCTCCTCGTTGGTGTCCTGGTTAACCATCAAGTTGATGCTGTTTCCCTTGCCCCCCTGGTCCTCTGTGCCCCCCTCGTTGCGGCTGCGATCCTTGCTGTCGCTGCTGGCCCCGTCGCTATCCCCGGAACTGCGCGGGTTCCAGCCTGGGGCCACCCTGGAGCCTGCCTGTGCCCACCCTGGCCCCTGCTGCGGCGCAACGGGAGCAGTGAGTCGGGGCCGCACGGCAGGGCGCCCCGGGAAATAGCGCCGCATGACCGGCGGCTGTGCCGCGTAGCGCCCGGTGACAGGTGCTGGCACCGCTGCAGCTGGTGGTGCTGCAGTGGGTGGTGGTGCTGTTGTGGGTGGTGCTGTTGCGGATTGTGCTGTTGAGGGTGGTGCTGTTGCGGATTGTGCTGTTGCGGATTGTGCTGTTGCGGATTGTGCTGTTGCGGATTGTGCTGTTGCGGATTGTGCTGTTGAGGG